>SJYF01000373.1:6809745-6823841 GCA_006410515.1 Procapra przewalskii | reverse complement strand
TAACAGAAGAGACACAGAGGTATAGAACGGACTTTTGGCCTCTGAGGGAGAGGGAGAGGGTGGGTTGGTTTGGGAGAATGGCATAAAAACATGTATGCTATCATGTAAAAAAAATAATAAAAAAAAATGTTAATGGTTTAGCTAAAATTCAAATTTAAGTGGGCATCCTTTCTTTAGTCTGCCCACTCCCTTTAATATAAGCATGCTTCCTGTTCTGCTGAAATTAGCAAATATAAATTCTGCAGTACATTATATACATTTTCATGTAATTACAGCTATTCATGTCTTTCAAATAACAACCATACTATTAGCTTTCATCAGTCTTAAAATTCTTACAGCGGCTCTATCTCTTTCATAATGAATAGCTGTGGTTTTTCAATTTGAGGGTGAAACTGTAAATATATGACTGTGAAATTTGTTTCCATAACATAATTAGTAGTTCATATTTTCATAAAAAGGTGAATATTATGAGAATTTTGGCCAAAACAGCGTCGCCCTATTGTCCTGCGCTCAGCACTGATTCTTCACTTTCTCTGTACCGCTTTCTCCTTGTTGTCTCTCTGGGGAGGTGATCTGTGATTGACAGGAAGTGCCAATTTTTTCTTTTCTTTCTGATCTCAAAATGGTAAAGACTGATGGAGATGCTTTTCTGTGTATCTGGCGTTTTTTTTTTAACCTTCAACTGACTTTGATTAGAATATTGAGTTTCAGGAGTACGGAAGGTGTGTATGGTTTTATTTTTGTGGCAAACTTTTAGAGCTGATATTTTCTCAGCTGAAACCAATTACAATGATTCTCTTCACTCCTGTTTAGTTTATGATGCTTTCAGAGGAAATATTTTGGAATTGGTGGAGGATCATTTTTGGTTTCACCTTCACACTGGCTGATATCATATTTCTTACTAAAAGTTGTGATTGGAAAGCGTTCATCAGGAGTCTTTTTGGCAAATGTGCAAGTGACAAGACATTCCTGTAACGTTTGCCTTCTCTCCCTGCCTTTCTGTCTCTCTACTTTCCTTCCTTGCCTCACTCACTTGTTCAGTCTCTCATCCGGCACGTGTCCAGTAATCTCCACAGGCCACAGCAATGGCCACTCTGCCGACGTCAGAGAACAACACCGACCGCGTCTGCCCTCTTGGAGCTTCATCGTGTCAAGTGTAGAAGCCATGAAACAAGTAAATCAGTAATTAAACCCTGGAAATATTATAACACAACATAACAAAAAATGAAAGCACCCCTGAGGGTCCTCCCACAGTCACCCTAGTGCCAAAAGAACAGGGAGCTTCACGTGACGGATGCTTCAGGGTGAAGATGACCCAGCAGAGGCATAGAGGGTGATGAGTATTAAAAAATACTCAGTACATAAGAATTGAGAGTTATGTCTTATTCAGTGGGAACTTTTAGGACTTCAAGCCTGGAAGCCAGCATCTCAAATAACCCCGAGAGAAGTGCTCAGAGGAGGTGAGGGGAGGAGCCATGTTACACAGACGTTTTGCAAACAAAGGGCAGATAGTCTGAATGTCAAATGTATATATATATATATATATATATTTTTTTTTTGTAAATTAAAGAAAACCAGGTTTCCCAAGTTAAGGAGTTTAGCACTTAGACACAGAGTCTGGGGTCGCTGAAATCGTCTCTTTGATATGCACCTCAGCATTTTCACTTTCTCAGCTTCCTTTCCTCCCAACTCACCATGGGGAGTGGCTAGAGCCTAGATGGCAGGTTTTCTTCTCCTTCCAGAGTTCCCTCAGGGCTGCAGTCGCTGATGGCTGTGACATCCTTGTTTACTGACACAGCAGGAAAGATTCCATTCCTCAATAGGCAAGCACCTAAATGGCACTACCGTGCCATTCTCTAAAGTGCTAAGTCCTAGAGTTTTGTTAGATCCCTGGACCGAACAAATCCCTGGACTTGTTAGTCAGCTGGAAAGTAGATCCAAGGTGTGCAGAAATATACACTGAGAAATTTTGGTCAATGATGGTTAGTTATTTTAAATCAAATTCTAAAAGATCTTTTAAAATTTGTTTTTCCCTCACAGTTGCTTAAGAATCCAAAATGTGTATGAGCATATGGATGTTTGCATTATTATTGATTTGGTTTCACAGAGTAATAATCTGTCAGCAAAATAAATAATAATCAGCCAGTTGTCTCTGTTCACCTGTTGAATAGGATTTAGTTCGCTCGCCCATGGCTCCTGTAAAAATAGTGTGTTGTTGTCCAGTTGCTAAGTCACATCTGACTCTTTGAGACCCCATGGACCCGCAGCACGCCAGGCTTCCTTGTCCTTCACTGTCTCCCAGAGTTTGCTCAAACTTATGTCCATTGACTCAGTGATGCCTTTCAAGTATCTCATCCTCTCTCATCCCCTTCTTTTCCTGTTTTTAGTCTTTCTCAGCATCAGGGTCTTTTCCAGTGAGTTGGCTCCTCACATCAGGTGGGCAAAGTATTAGAGTTTCATCTTCAGTTCTTCCAATGAATATGCACGGTTGATTTCCTTTGGGATTTACTGGCTTGATCTCCTTGCTGTCCAAGGGACTCTGAAGAGTCTTCTCCAGCAACAGTTTGAAAGCATCAATTTTTCGGTGCTGGTAATAGTCAAACATGACAGTTATTCAGCTGGACTCCTGCCTATTCTGCCACTCCCCACCTATACTCCTGCATTGTTCTAAAATGTTCTATTTTATCCCAAGAGTCTTTTTTTTTTATGTTTATTGGAGTATAGTTGATTTGAAGTGTTGTGTTAGCTTCAGGTATACAGCAAAGTGAGTCAGTTGTCCATATGCCTGTATCCACTCTTTCTTAGATTCTTTTCCCATGTGGACCATTACAAAGTATCGAGTAGAGTTCCCTGTGCTATATAGCAGGTTCTTATTAGTTCTCTGGTTTATCCATAGTAGTGTATACATTCCCAGGTGGCATTAGGGATAAAGAACCCATCTGCCAATGCAGAAGATGTAAGAGATGCAGGTTTGATCCCTGGGTCGGGAAGATCCCCTGAAGAAGGTCACTGACTCTATTATTCTTGCCTGGAGAATCCCATGAACAGAGGAGCCTGGGGGGCTACAGTCCATAGAGTCCGAAAGAGTTGGATGCAACTAAAGCACCCTAGCATGCACACGTGCACACACACGCACGGGCACTCTGTATTCCCAAGAGTCTGACTTAAGCCTCACCAGAGCCCTGCTGCTCACTGGAGAGTGGTGGGCCTGGCCCCTAACTTCAGTCTCAGACCTTGCTTGATTGTCGGGGTTTCCCGAAGGGCAGCAGGGGCTCCTGGCGCTGGTCCATAGGAAGCCTGGCAGTTCTGTCTGCCAGTGGATGCTGAAGTCACCTTCCATGAAGCTCCCTCTTTGAACCACTGCCCTGAAGTCCTGCTCAGCTTTGTTCCTTTGTGTCATACAAGCTGGAAGACCCGAACTTCACTGGGTTGAACTTCCCACCAGCTGGGAACTGTGGTCTCCAAGTCAAAATTGGATTGACTTATATAATAAATACATACAAATTTTCTTCCACACTGAAGTCTGATTATTTATTAAAATGCTGCCTTGCTGCATCGTCTGCCCCCCGATCTCTCCATCCCCATACTTTGCTGTGTGTTCACAAACACACTCTTCCCTTAAACACAAGTGTGTGTATGCATGCTAAGTCACTTCAGTCATGTCTGACTCTTTGCACCCCTATGCACTATAGCCTGCCAGGCTCCTCTCTCCATGGGATTCTCCTTATTTTTAATCTTCCCAGCATCCATAGCAATTCTGTGCTTGAGCTTTCCCAAAAGTTACATGTTTAACCAACTAACCTAAAATAAAATTGAGCAATGATTTAATGATATTGAATATATTATTATATGCAAAATTAAATAGACTATTACATACATAATACTTGTAACAGTTCATAATCAATGAATGATCACTGGAGATGTTTCAGATACATATTCCTTAATGAACTCAGGATAACATATATCCATTTCGGTAAACATCCTCCATCTGTAAAGACTCTCCTAGGAATGGAAAACTGGAAAGGTAATTTCTGTCCAAATCTTCTGAGATTAGCAGATCGATCAGAGGCCTTGAAGCCAAAGATTCTGGATTCCACTTCCTCTTTATGAAGACTTCCTAACCTCGTTGTCTGTGTTGATAGAGAGAGAATTGTGATCTTTTGAAACTAAGTTCCCTTTGGTTTTCTTCAGCTGGATGATCTGAGGAGCTTGCCAGCTGCTCTCAGAGGTGTTTCTAGAGGGTTGGATCCATGCCCTGGATTGGCAGATTGGCTGGAGGGAGTAGGGTTTCACATCCATGCACCACAGACAGTATCCTATGTTTCAAGTCTGTGTCCCGACCCTGGGGGTTGACTGTGCCGTGCCCCTTACTGGCTGGGAGGACCCTCCTCCATGTCCCTCGCAGCCACTCCAGGGGGATCCGTGTGGTTCAGGTGACCCTGGCCCACTTGTCCTGAGGCAGCACTTAAGACCAAAATGAGTGTAAACACCATGATGAGCAGAAAACGTGGAGGAGGGAGGGGGTTAGGTCGAAATTGATGTTCAGTAGGACTGGAAAGAAGAATCCACGGAGCTGAGACCCAGGAGAGCGTCCCAGAGAACAAGTCTGAGAGAGAGTGTGTGTGTGTTTAGATGCAGACACAGAGATGGATATACTTTCAGGGCAGGAAGGAAGCAGAAGCCTCCTTTGCTGCCTGCATATCTGCAGCCGTCTGTCAGGTGGGGTCTGCTGTGTTGGGCAGCAGTCAGTTCCCCTGTCTGACACCGAGAATCCAGCCCCTCTCACCTGGTTTTCTCCATGGGATGGTGCAAAGCTGGCTGCTTTGGACCACGGTAAGCTCTGATGTGGGCTTCCCTGGTGGCTCAGACGGTAAAGCATCTGTCTGCAATGCAAGAGACCTGGGTTCGATCCCTGGGTTGGAAAGATCCCCTGGAGACGAGAATGACAACCCACTCTGGTACTCTTGCCTGGAAAATCCCATGGACAGAGGATCCAGGTGGGATACACTCCACAGGGTTGCAAAGAGATGCGACTAAACGACTTCACTTTTTTTCTTTCAAGCTCTGCCATGCTCTGGGTCTCCGGACCTGCATGGGGACCAGGCAGCTGGTAGCCGAGTGGTCCGCATTCCGGTTTTATGTCGCTTGTGCTGAGAGCTGTCAAAATACTTGTGCCTGGCCCCACGTCCAGTGTGGCTGACTGAACACCTCCAGGGTGGGTCTCCTGGCATCTGTCCAAGCTCCTCAGATGGCCCTATGTGCAGCCTGCCTGGAGAAGCCTGGTGGCTTAGCTGGTGAGTGACGGTGAGACCGCTGATCTCACTTTTCTGCTTTCCCTGTTGCCTTCGCAGATTATGGTACCATTAAGAAGGTGCGGGCGCCCCTGACCCAGACCTCCGGCGGCTGTGTGCTGGAAGAAATGGAGCTCTTCCCCGAGAGGCGACCCGAGCCCATCAGGAGCCTGCGGATCCTGCACAGCCAGAGTGTCCTGTTCGCGGGCCTGCGAGAGCACGTGGCCAAGATCCCGCTGAAGAGGTGTCAGTTTTACCGCTCACGCAGGTAGGGCAGCCCCGGGGAGGGGGGGTCCAGCCCACGTGCTGGTGCCCCTTGTAGACGCCCCGCCCAGGGAGAGGGTTCAGAAGCCCCAAGGATGTTCAGATTTCCTGTGTCTGAGAGGGATGGGGACCAGAGCATCCTTGTGCATCCTGCATCCCAGGATGCAGAGACTTCTGATACACACCAGCTTGCTATGCCGACCATAATACATCAGCATCCCTGGAAGAAGAACCCCTGGATGACATCTGTAAGCAGATGTCAGGATTGAAGTGAATTGTTCAGTGAGTTTGGAGAAGGAAATGGCAATCCACTCCAGTATTCTTGCATAGAGAATCTTGTGGACAGAGGAGCCTGGCTGGTTGCAGTCCAAAGGGTCACAGAGTCAGACATGACTGAAGGGACTGAGCAGGCCCACAGCACTGAGTGATAGTGCTGATATTCAGTCTTCCTGAATTAATCTGGAACAATCCTGGTCACTAAAGTATTTTAAACCTCTCTTTCTTACCTATGTATATTGTGTGTTCAGTTGCTTCATTGTCTCTGACTCTTTGCGACCCCATGGACTGTAGCCCACCAGTCTCCTCTGTCCCTTGGAAATACTGGAGTGGGTTGCCATTCCCTCCTATAGGGGATCTTCCCGACCCAGGGATCATAACCCACATCTCCCATGGCTCCTACATTGGTAGGTGGATTCTTTACCACTGAGTCACCTAGCAAACCCCCCTTTCTTATCTAACACATACTAATTTCTGTAGAATCTAACAGAATAATATATATTATGCAAGATTTAAAGCACTCTGCAAAGTAGGTATTCTTACATAGAAAAAGTTTCTTATATTTAATAAAAATCATGACAATATTGCTTTCTAGATGGTTTCAGACAGCACTATATAATAAAATTCTTTTGGTATCAGAGTGTTGAGAAACAAATAACATTAGGGCCCTCCCAACTAATAACAAAGCTCTTGTGATTGCTGATAACAAATAGTGATATTGATTAACGACTATCTTTTCTGTAACAGCTTTTCCCTAAGTGTAACCAATGGCTGCTCGTGCTTTGTTCTGCTTTGTGTTTCCCGCAGCACTAGCCCAGGGCAGAAACTGATCTGGCCCAGTTCTTGATGGCTCAGTGGTTGACAGGGAAGGCTGGGGTCTTGCCAGTGGGAATGTCACAAGTTCAATGAACCTGAAAGGTCACCAGTCTTCCAGCTCCAGGCCAGGACACTCTGGGGATGTTACATAGGACATCACACAAGAAGTCAGACCTGAGCCATACACAGGTGTTTCTGGTGCCAGAATGGATGTTAGTGCCTTGCAAAAAGTTTTAGCTGCTCAGTTGTGTCCAACTCTTTGTGACTAACGGATTGTAGCCCTCCAAGCTCCTCTGTCCATAGAATTCTTCAGGCAAGAATACTGGAGTGGGTTGCCATTTCCTTCTGCAGGGGATCTTCCCAATCCAGGGGTCTAACCCAGGTCTCCTGCATTGCAAGCAGAGCAGGAGGCAATTCCCCTTTTCTCTGGCACTGTGCTAGCTCAGCAACTTGTAGATGCAACTTAGGCAACTAGATCCTGAATCAGGTCAAGCAAGGCAGGTATCATCTGCACGCCTCTCATCTCCTAGGCAACTGCACTTGCAGCTGAGTCATGAATCCACAGGCTCCAGCGGCCTCCAAGCACAGCTGCCCAGGAGGAGTTGGCAGTCTCTCCCCTGTTCCTTCCAGGAGAATAAGCCCCTTGTCTGTCTGTATCAGGCTTCTGGGTGGACAGGATTTTACAGTTCTATCCAGAGCTGAATCTGCCTGCTGTTTTCTTGTCCACTTGCTCAGGGAAAAGCAGTGAGAGATGATATTTATTGTAAACTGATAGACTGTGATCCTTTGTGTACTCACACCAGACTGGGTTAGTTTGTATTTGACCCTTAAATGCTCCATTTGAGGGAAGAAAATCTAAAGATTTCAACCCAAGAGTTTCTCTGAATTTCTTCCAAAGTTTTTCTGTCATCTTCCTCTCATAGAAAAACAAGAAATCCTCTCAACATTCCCGGGAGAAAAAAAAGAATCAATTTTTAAGGAACTGATATCTACGTGATCAGATTTTTATAAATTATGGTGAAAGATAGTGTGTTTTTTCCTAGACAAAAGCAATTTTAATTTTTAAGAAATATGCCTAAAGAAGCACACTGTAGAGGAATAGGATAATAATTGTTAAATATACTATTTTTTCTTTTTAAAATAACTTTATTTATTTTAATTGAAGGATAATTGCTTTGCAATATTGTGTTGGTTATGGCCAGACAGCAACATGAATCAGCCATAGTTATACCTATGTCCCCTCACTCTCATTTTTTCTTTTTTTTAATTTATATTTTATATTGGACAATAATTTGTTGACAGTGTTGTGTTAGTTTTAGTTGTACGACAAAGCAGTTCAGCTATGCATATACATATATTTATTTTTTCAAGTTTTTCCCTATTTAGGTTCTTACAGAATATTCAGCAGGGTTCCCTGTGCTATGGACTTTGTCCTTGTTGGTTATCTGTCTAAAGATCGTAGCGTGTACACGTCAGTCCCAAATCCTCAACTACTCCCCTCAACCACTTTTCCTGTTTGGGAACCACAAGTTTGTTTTCTAAGTCTGTGAGTCTGTTTCTGTTTTGTAAATAAGTTCACTTGTATAATTTTTGTTGAATTCCACATGTAAGCAATATTATATGACATTTGTCTTTCTCTGTCTGACATTTCACTTAGTATGGTAATCTCTCCATCCATCTTGTTCTAAATGTCATTTCATTTGTGTTGATGTGAATGTGAAAGTAAAAGTCGCACAGTAGTGTCCACCTCTTTGCCCTCCCATGGACTATGGCCAGCCAGGCTCCTCTGTCCATGGAAGTCTCCAGCAGAAATATTGGAGTGGGTAGCCATTTCCTTCTCCAGGGGAACTTCCCAGGAGGTCGAACCCAGGTCGCCCACATTGCAGGCAGATTCTTCACCATCTGAGCCACCATTTCATTTGTTTTAATGGTTGAGTGATATCCCATGTCATGTGTGTTCCACATGTTCTTTAGTTTTCTGTCAGTGAACATTTAGATGACTCTTCTGACACCGCTGTTGTAGACAGCACTGCAGTGAACACTGGGAAGCATGCGCGTTTCGAGCCATGCTTTTCTCTGGAAATATGCCCAGGAGCAGTGTTGCTGGGCCATACAGAGCTCTATTTCTAGTTTTAAGGAAGCTCCATACTGTTTTCCACAGTGGCAGTACCAGTTCACATTCCCACGAGCAGTTTAGGGGAATTCCCTTTTCTCCACACTTTTTCCAACATTTATTGTTTATAGACTTTTTGATGATGGTCTTTCTGACTGATGTGAGGTGATATTTTAGTTTTGATTTTTATTTCTCTAATAGTTAGCAGTGTTGAATATTTTTCATGTGCCTTTTGGCCATCTGTGTGTCTTCTTTGGGTAAATATATATTGGGCTCTTTTGCCCATTTTTTAATTGGGTTGTGTTTTCTTTATGTTGAGTTTCATGAGCTGTTTGTAAATTTTGGAGGTTAATTCTCTGTGGGTTACTTTGTTTGCCAACATTCTCTCCCATTCTGAGGGTTGTCTTTTCATTTTGTTTATGGTTTCCTTGGCTGTGCAAAAGCTTTTGAGTTTCATTAGGTCCCATTTGTTTTAATTTTTTTTAATTTCCATTTTTGTAGGAGACGAATGAAAAAAGATACAGCTACAATTGATGTCAGAGTGTTCCACCTGTTTTCCTCTACGAATTTTACAGTATAGTCTTCCATTTGGGTCTTTAATCTATTTTGAGTTCATTTTTGTGTATGGTATTAGAACAGGTGTCCCCAACTTTTTTGGCACCAGAGACCAGTTTGGTGGGAGACAGTTTTTCCACAGATGAGAATGCACGTGGTTTCAGGATAATTCAAGCACATTACATTTATTGTGCACTTATTTCTGTTACTACACCTCAGATCATCAGGTATTAGATCCTGGAGGTTATGTGCTCCTGTGTTAGAGAATGTTCTAATTTCAATCTTTTACATGTAGTTGTCCAGGTTACCTAGTACCACTTACTGAAGAGACTGTCTTTTCTCCATTGTATAATCTTGCCTCCTTTGTTATAGATTAATTGCTCACAGCTGTGTGGGCTCATTTCTGGGCTTTCTGACTTGTTCCATGATGTATATTCACATTGCTTGTGCCAGTGCCATACTCTTTCGATGACTGTAATTTTATAGTATAGCCTGATGTCAGGAAGCCTGATTCCTGCAGCTCTGATTTTCTTCCTCAGTATTGCCTTGATTATTCAGGGTCTTTTGTGTCTCTGTACAAATTTTTAAATATTTTGTTCTAGTTCTATAACAAATGCCGTTAGTAATTTGATAGGGACTGCTCCCCAGGTGGCACTAGTGGTGGAGAAACAGCTTGCCAGTGCAGGAGACATGGGTTCAGTCCCTGGGTCGAGACGATCTCCTGGAGGAGGACCCCGCAATCTGCTCTGGGCGAACCCCACGGACAGAGGAGCCTGGGAAGCCACAGTCCACAGGGACAAAGAGGTGTACAACACTGCAGCGACTTAGCACACGTTGAATCTGTAGATTGCCTTGGGTAGTATAGTCATTTTGACAATATTGACTCTTCCAATCTAAGAGCATGGTATATCTTTCCATCTGTTTGTGTCGTGTTCGATTTCTTTCATCTTGGCTTATGGCTTTTGGCTTACAGGTTTTTGCCTCCTTTGGTAGGCTTTATTACTAGGTTAGGTCTTTTATCCTTTTTGATGTAAAAGTAAATGAGACTGTTTCTTTAATTTCTCTTTCTGATCTTTCATTGCAGGATACAAACTTAATACACAGAAATCTATTGCATTTTTCTATACACTAACAATATCAATTATGCTTTTGATAATATAATAAGTAATTTTGTTATCAGAAAATCAATTTTATGAATAAATTTTGAAGTGTTTAAGAAGAGAAATTGAGCTTAACTAAATTACTTATCTCCTTCAGAATCACATGCACATTGTTAATTTTGTTAATATCTGTTTTTCAGAGGCAAGGCAGTTTGATATCTGATGCAATGCTTAGACATGATAACACCTGATACAATTTTTCAAGATTCTTCTATGTCTGCCACTATGCTGGATCTTATCCCCACTTTCCTTAATCACAGAACCCTGACAGTGAAGTCAAACAGCATCTCCAATTTTCAGATGAAGAAATAGTAGCTGGGACTTCTGGTGTCCTGCCTGAGGTCACATAGCTCTTGCATTTGAAACCCAGGTTCGGAGCTGAACTCTCTTGCCCCCAAGGCCCAGACTTTATTTTTGGTTCTCTCTGCTCCCTCTGGTACAAAGAATATGTCATGCTCAGTCATCCGATTTCAGCAGGGATGGACCGTTTGATGGCATTTTCCATGGAGTTGCTGAGAGCTAGAATTAGTACCAGGACAGGCTGAACTCAATCTATTGACAAGTATCCCCAGCTTCCTCGCATCAGTCCTCTCTTTATTGTGACCTCCACCAGGCTGGGTTAAGGAGACCAAAAGGAGGTTTTATACTGCTGGGCTACTGTAAAATGAGTCTTTATCCTCCAGCTGTTCTAGAGGTGACCCTGGACCCAGGGGAGGCCAAAATAATGTGGACACCTGTGCCATCCATGCTGTGTACCCATTGTAACTTACGGGTAACACCATGGGTTTTTAACTTCCCATAGCTGTTTTCCTCAGAAAGTTATTTTGAAAGAACAATATCTTTAAAAATATATTTTGGTCAAGTTTGACCTCAAAAAAATGAGCAGAAAGATCTTGTTTTAATTTTAGTCTTTTTTTTTTTTTTGCACAACTCATTTAAGAAATAGCATGGAAAAATAATGCAAATAATAAAGCAGCTGATCAGAATGGGTGGTGACTTCTGAGGATGTAGAGTGGGAGAGAAAGGTTACTTTTCCTGTGTACCCTTCATACTCCAAGACTTATTTACCATACACATGTGTCAGTTCATGAAATGAATCAGTATTTGCTGAATTCTAAGGAACGTGGGTGTTTAGAAGAGCTGGATATGGGTAAAGCCTGTGAAGGCCTTCCCTGGTGGTGGTGGTGGTGCTGCTGCTGCTGCTAAGCTGCTTCAGTCGTGTCCAGCTCTGCGCGGCCCCATAGACGGCAGCCCACCAGGCTCCCCCGTCCCCGGGATTCTCTAGGCAAGAACACTGGAGTTTGTTGCCATTTCCTTCTCCAATGCATGAAAGTGAAAAGTGAAAGGGAAGTTACTCAGTCATGTCCAACTCTTCTCAATTCCATGGACTGCAGCCCACCAGACTCCTCTGTCCATGGGACTTTCCAGGCAAGAGTACTGGAGTGGGGTGCCATCGCCTTCTCCATCTGGTGGCGTTAGAGGTAAACAACCCACCTGCCAATGCAGGAAACTTAAGAGATGAGGGTTCAACCTGTGAGTCAGGAAGACCCCCTAGAGGAGGGCAAGGCAACCCACTCCAGTGTTCTTGCCTGGAGAATCCCATGGAAAGAGGAGCCTGGTGGGCTATGGCCCACTGGGTCTCACAGAGTCAGACAGGACTGAAGCAACTTAGCACGTATGCCCAGCCTGTGAAATGGAGTGTAGGTCAGCTGATGGCATCCTCACGTGAGGCTGGTGGACAGTCAGGGGCTCCCAGCATGAAAATGGCTCAAGGTCTTCATAGGGGTGCACAGGATGAAGTGGCCAAGAATAACCATTAACTTTCTTCCTGCTGGTATGAATACCAAGGTAAAGTCATAACCAGCCACTTGGAAAAGAAGAGACTGACCAAGGATGGATAGGGTTCTCATCTCCCTGCTTTAGGAAGAGAGGAATGACCAGAGGACGCAGACTATAACCATCACATCCAGGAATCAAGCTGTTACCCCCCGCCTCCCACCTCCAAGGAAACTGTGTGACCTTCCAGTTAATTCAGCTGAATGAAACGCCCCAGTTCTAAAGAAAGGAAAGCCCGGGGAAGTGGGGTGGTACAGCTTTTTACTTAGACTTTAAGGACTATGCATTAATTAGGTCAGTGGGTTGGCAAATGTCCTCTATAAAGAACCGGATAGAAGATGCTTCAGGCTTCCAGGCTGTAGAGTCTCTGTTGCCACTTCTCTACTCCATTCTTGCAGCATGGAAGCAGCCTCAGACCATAATGAGTAGGTGTGGTTGTATGTCAGCAAGGCACACAGATTAATCAGGCAGAAAAACAATTTACTTTTAGAGTCAGATAGTTCAGTACTTACATAAATAAAGTCAGAACAGAAAATGTGTCAGCTATCCGAGTTCCTTGGGCTTCCCTGGTGTCTCAGCAGGTAAAAAAGCCACCTGCCAATGCAGGAGACATAGGAGATGTGGGTTTGATCCCTGAGTCAGGAAGATTCTCTGAAATAAAGGAAATGGCAACCCACTCTAGTATTCTTGCCTGGGAAATCCCGTGGACAGAGGAGCCTGGTGGGCTATAGTTCATGGAGTCACAGAGTCGGACCCAACTTAGCAACTGAGCTGCCAGGCAACAGCAATCCAGGTCCCTTATCCCACAGATGACACCAAAACAAAGCAACCCAGGTTCCTTATCTCACAGCTGATAACCCACAGAAGAACTTGGGCCCCACGTGGCTGAGGAACTGGGTACGTGCTACAGTTTTAGGCCTCCAACTGTACTCTTGTAGGGGCAAGAGTGGGGGGCAGAAACCCTCATGCCTCATTAGAACTCGGGATGCAATGAGAAACTATCTCAGGAAACCATCCCTGGAAGACAGCGAGGAGGAAGGAAAGCAGCTCTGTAGCAGGTGCTCATAATCCTCCCACGTGCATGACTGGAAGCATCCCAGGGCCCTCCACCAAAGCCTAGGTCAGCTGTGGTTAAGCTTCGCCTGACATGGAGATGTGACAAGCACCAGGATTCTGGGGCCAAGAATCTGCATACCCTGTGTTTCAGTGAGACCTCAGGGAGAAGGCTGGATTAGGACCGCAGCCTGTCATTTGCTGATTCCTGAATTAGATTACTGTCATATATGCCTTTCGAATGAAGCAGTGTGCCTTGCATCATTATATACACTAACATTTAAAATTGGGTGTTATATTACATCCATTAAGTATTAAATTACATAATTTAACTCTAAACCCAGTTAATATTTTCTACTCTTCAGACACTCATCGAGTTTTTATTTTTTATTTGACACCCACCACAATTATGAGCTAAGATAAACCTATTAGGCTGTAAAGTCAACATTTCACAGATGAGGAATTGGATCAGAATCAGAGAGAGATTATACAAAGACTCATCAGTCACAGAACAGAAAGTAGAATTCTGAGTGTGGGCTGCCAGGGCAGGCTTCCTTCTGCCCTTGAGAACATGAGCTCCAAAGGCTGGCACTGTCTTTCTAGGCTCCTTGTGGCCTTCAGCACGTGCCTGGCCAGAGACAGGCTCAGTAAATACTTATCAGATTAACAAATGGATACTCTGCCTCGCTCCTTTCTACTATTTTTCTTCATGACCTTAAAAAAAAACAAAAA
>SJYF01000373.1:6788590-6809112 GCA_006410515.1 Procapra przewalskii | reverse complement strand
TAATTGGCACGTTTATTAATGAAATATTCTCTAAAAATATCACTTGCCTGATGAGACAAACACAGTGAATAGAGAGAAATTGCAGAATCCCCAAAAAGTCCCCCAGCAAGACAAACTTAACCCCTCAGTTATGAATCATATAAATATCAAAAGGATGTTTTGACAAGTACCCATTTTACAAAGTAAATATTCTCCCTTTAAAAGGAACTTGCTGCTGTTCAGTTGCTAAGTCATGTCTGACTCTGTGTGACCCCAGGAACTGCAGCACGCCTGGCTTCCCTGTCCTTCACTGTCTCCCAGAGCTTGCTCAAGCTCATGTCCATCGAGTCGGTGATGCCATCCAACCATCTCTTCCTCTGTCTTTCCCCTTCCATCTTTCCCAGCATCAGGGTCTTTTCCAGTGAGTCGGCTCTTTGCATCAGGTGGCTAAAGGACTGGAGCTTCAGCTTCCGCATCAGTCCTTCCAATATTCAGGACTGATTTCCTTTAGGATTGACTGGTTTGATCTCCCTCCTGTCCAAAGGACTCTCAAGAGTCTTCTAAATCTCAGTGTCTTGAGCTTTTGTTTGCACTGGCTTTGGTGTAGCCTCTACAGACTGTGGGATTTCCTTAGTTGATTCACTCACAGTATATTTTTTGAACCTCGGGGGTACCAACAACCAAGCCAGGTTCTGAGTGTATGATGACAGATCCTTGCCCTGTCATCCTGGACTCAGAATCTAATAAGAAATTCCGACATAAATGAAATCTCCCAAATATCTCTTCTGGACTCAAGCCAGAGGACCTTGGAGTTACTTTAGACTTTATCCCAAAATTGATTTATCATTAAAATCTAATCCTAGACTCTACTAGGACCTAATCTCCAAGCCTGCTGTTCCTTTCCAGTTATTTTTTAAGCTATGTCTGAATCACAACCAGTGGTCTAATCTTAAATTTCCAATAGTAAGGGAATTAATTACCAAGTTATGTATACTGATTTGGTGGAGTATTCCCTCAGTGGATTATTCTTAAATCATTAAATGATGACAATGAAAACATATATATGATACTATCTTAAGTGAAAAATATAAGCTGACATTATGTGTTTGCCATCGTTAACACTGTTTAGAAAATAGAAGGAAAAGTATATATGTCCACATGATATTTACAACTGTAAAATACATGCCAACATGCTGATTACAACCCTGTAAGAGTGGGTTGAGGTGAGGTGAGGTGAAGTCACTCAGTCGTGTCCGACTCTTTACAACCTGTGGACTGTAGCCCACCAGGCTCCTCCATCCATGGGATTCTCCAGGCAAGAATACTAGAGTGGGTTGCCATTTCCTTCTCCAGGGGATCTTCCCGACTCAGGGATCGAAGCCAGGTCTCCCGCGTTGCAGGCAGATACTTTAACCTCTGAACCACTAAAGTGGGTTGAAGGTGGTCTTGAACTGGAACACAGTGTCTTCCAGCAGAGTCATTAAGTCACACACCCAAGTCCTGGGCAGGGTGGATAAAGAACAGACAAAACATGATGCATAGAACATGAACATGCATGAATTAGACTCGTAAATTAAGAAATATGTCATACTACTCTTCAGTAATATTCAGGGAAAATGGGGGTTATGTGAAGTAGGACCCTTACAATTTGGGAGGAATTCTCTATTTTAAAGGAATTCTCTGTTCCAAGGAAAAGAATATCAAATACTAACAAAAAAATAATTCTTGAGTTAATCACAGAATCTTAAAAGGTCTCATGAAGTGAGCAAGTTCAGTCTGCATTAGGATCATGGTACATCCACCTTTGACAATGGTGTAGACGTATATTTGATCCAGGTAGAAAATGAAAGCAAAGAAAACATATGAGTGTCATCTTGCAGAGATGCCATGGGCTGCCCCCACAACCTTAGAATTATGAGTACCCTTTTTTCCTTCTCTTCTTTT
Organism: Procapra przewalskii; assembly: GCA_006410515.1. Lineage (NCBI taxonomy): Eukaryota > Metazoa > Chordata > Mammalia > Artiodactyla > Bovidae > Procapra > Procapra przewalskii. The sequence continues at coordinate 6,807,189 of SJYF01000373.1, read as the reverse complement.
GACAAATGTATTAATGTAATCATATTGTCATTACAATGGAGAATAAGTTTCTAAGAACAAGAAACTGTGCAAAGAATTTCCCACAGGTCAAGTCCGCTAGTACAGGTTCTTAGCTTTCCTTAGTCACCCAAGAGTTTTGGGGTTTCACTCTCTGGCTGGTTTCCTAAATGAGCATGTTACTGTCTTCTAAATGGCAGTCTGGGTTCCAAATAGTCATCTTGGATAGAGTTTTAAAATCAGTGTAATTACCAACCTTTTGTACCTCATTTGTGTTGAGAGGCACAATTAATGGATTCACCCTGCAAGGTTTCAGTATTTAATGTCCACTTTACTGGCCTCCTGTTTTCGAGCTTGCAGACTGAAAGCTATGTAATGAACTCTGTTCCACCACTCCTTCAAACTGGGATGCTGGAGAAGACTCCTGAAAGTCCCCTGGAGAGCAGGGAGATCAATCCAATCAATCGGAAGGGAAACCAACCCTGAATATTCGTTGGAAGGACTGATGCTGGAGCTTAAAGCTCCAGTATTTTGGTGTGAACAGCCGACTCATTGGAAAAGCCCCTGATGCTAGGAAAGATTGGGGGCAGAAGGAGAAGAGGGCGTCAGAGGATGAGAAGGCTGGATGGCATCACTGATGCAATGGGCACGAACTTGGGCAGACTTGGGTGAGGGAGAGGGAGGCCTGACGTGCTGCAGTCTATGGGGTCACAAAGAGACATGACTGGTGACTGAACAACAGCAGTGCTCTATGGAAAAGTTTGGGCTGCAGCAAGCTTATAGGCAGCACCAGATTTTTGCATCTGAGGTACTCTCAGCAGAAACACCTTGGCTTTTATTCCCTGAGTCCCCATAAGATTGTATTTGTAACCTGGTGCAATGAATTAGTGATTCTTAAGGAAATCTTCATCCCTCTGTCAACACAAAGCACCTCCCATATGGAAAGATCATGAGCTCTGGATTCAGGTGGATTTGGATAAGCCTTTAGCTTGATGTGTGATTGTGAGCAAGTGACTCAGTGTGTCAAGTGCTAGTTACTGAGTCATGTGTGACTCTTGCGACCTGATAGACTATAGCCCACCAGCCTCCTCTGTCCATGGCATTCTCCAGGCAAGAATACAGGAATGGGTTGCTGTTCCCTTCTCCCAGCGATCTCCCCAATCCAGGGATCAAACTCAGGTCTCCTTCATTGCAGGCAGATTCTTTACCATCTGAGCCACCAGGAAAATGAAAGGACAGAGACCATATAATGGGTCTGATAAATAAAAAGAATTCAGTGTGAGAGGCTCCTCTCCTTTCCTGCTGGAGTATTATATTCAGTTCATGCAGGTCCTGAGGAGCCAGGGCTGCTGTTATACACGTGTTTTGCTTTCTTTGTTCAGATATGCCTCACTTGCCTCTGGACCAAACGGAGGGCACACTCAGCTGTCAAGAATTTGTTCTTCCACCTTTAAACAGCTTCACATAGTCAGATGTAGGGGACCCATCAGGCTAGATTCTGCTCCTTGCATTCAGTTGTTTACCTAGCTCTAGTCTGTTTGGGCAAAGGGATTTTCTACCAGGACCGCACTCTGTGTGTAGGTGAGTGATGTCAGCATGGTCCCATCCAATCGGCAGGTGCATCTGTCAGTGGAAATTCAGTAATCCCGTTTCAGGTGAGTGGGTACCTGTCTTTACAAGAGGGGCTGAGGTTCAGTTACCGATGGAGGCTGGCCAGTGCCAGGTGTGAGGAAGGTCAAGTGCTTATCTTTGGTGCTGCCACCAGGCCCTTCCCAGTGGTTGGAGAGGGTAACAGAGAGTCCAGAGGCAACGTGGGCACCACACTTGGCTCCACGATTCTGCTGGGATGGGTGGGATTCTCCTGGGATGGACTGTGCTAACACCTTGGCTCAAGCCTCTTTCACTCAGTCTTGGGCAATCTGTTGAGTGAATTATAAGGAGCCACCATAATATTTCCCTCCCCACTCTGGACTTACTTTCCTATAGGGTTTTGCGTAAAAAATAAAATATGTGACTTGACACCTTGTACATTCTTCAGGTGCTCCTGTTGACCCTTTGACCTCTCCTGTGTCCTCTGATTCGGCCCACTAAACCCTCATGCACAGAAGGGTTTCTCTTGATTAAACATGAGGGGGGCACAAAGTAATTGTGTCTTCATTGTTCTCCTTGATTGGCCAGGGAGGGGGGGACTGGACCCTGTAGTTACCTCTCTTGTATGAGTAGAGAGGATAGGATACCAAAGTGCAGACTTTTCCCTGAAAGAGACCCCAGCGATGCTCTTCTTTTTCTCATGGCACAGGACGCAGCATTTTCCCATCACTTGGAAATTCTTTCAACAGCCCTGAGCTGGGAAGGGCCCATGTTTGCCCTCTGGGCCCCTTTTGTCCCTAAGTACAAAACTGGACAGCCTACCTTCCCTGGAGAGCTTCACTTTCAAAGGGCAGAATGGCCTTTCCAGAAAATCTTTGTGTTTAGACAAAAGAAAAGTCCCCAGTGACTGAGGTCCACCCAGAGGCCAAGATAAACAGCTCAGTAATCTATGTGGGAAAACTGGGTAAAACGGGACTCTGTATCGCATCAGAAACCAGAATTGATCACAATTGCTCAATTTCCAGGAAGCATTTTTGTTTTGCTTCTTTCAGACACCCCCCACTTTTTTCACTATTTCTCTAAACTATTAATTTTCCCATAATGCCTCACTGCAAAACTTATATCAATCTAGCTCAGTTTTAAAACAAATTTTTCAGGAAAACCTGAGTGTTTTCTCTGCCTACTAAGATTTTAACTAAAAACCATTTGCTTACTATTACCAGCAGTGCAAATCAGTTATTTGAACTTGATGATAAATGCAAATTGAAATGTGAAAAATCCTCATTTTATTTAATCAATGTAATTTAATGATAAGCCAATAATGAATAGTTTTTAATATATTGAATGTTAGTGACTAATTGAAATTCTAGTTCATTAACTTTCTCTACAAATCATAGCCTTTAGAATGCTATGCATCATGAGTGTGGACACATTTTTATTGGTAATTATGTCTTCTGTTTACTTGGCTTGTGTCCTAACTTTAAAAAAATGCTGTTTCAAATGTACTTGTATCTCAGTTCTTCTTGGGAGTTATGAATTAATCTTCTAGTAGATGTCATATACATCCAAAATACCACAGACAAATTCCTCACGCTTAAGCAAAGCACCATTTTAACTGCATCACTACGCTTCTCTGGAATCTTGAGGAAACTTCGGCCCAGCCAAGCTGCTTGGCTTACCTCCCTGGTCATGCCATGGGCATGTGGCTCTGTGTTGTCCTTCCCAGAGCCATAATGACCAGGGTTGTTCTTCTTACTCAGCTAATCCCCAGCTTCACTCGAAGGCCAACCTCCTGAAACTCACCTGGGCCACAGCTCTCTCCTCTGACTCCTGCAGCTCCAGTTGTCTGGCCTTCTTACTTACCAGTCTCAACTCTGGTGTCAAGCAGTGATCATGACCGTGGTCTTCCTCTCTCACTGGGCTGCAAATTCATTCCTGGTTCTTGTGCCTTCAAACCATGGCACTGTGTGAGCATATGCCAGTGGTTAAAAAATCATTATAAATTGACCCAAATGGGTAGCTGAAATACCCAAAGGAACACATCCTGGTGTGACACATCCCCTTATTAAATAAAGGCCCCAAGGTACTCACAGAGTTAGTATTTTTGGAATACAATGTTTTCAGATGCTCTCAAAAAATCAACCGCATATATTAATTTGTAATTATGTTTAGAGGTTAAGGATAAAGGGCTTCCCAGGTGGCACCAGTGGCAAAGAATCTGCATGCCAGTGCAAGAGAACAACAGACAGTTTCAATCCCTGGGTCAGAAAGACCCCCTGGAGTAGGCAATGGCAACCCACTCCACTATTCTTGCTTGGAATATTCTATGAGAGGAGCCTGCGAGGCTATATAGTCCATGGGGCTGCAAAGAGTTGGACACGACTGAGGACGCATGGATGCATTAAGTAGAACAGCTATGTACATCCCATCTCAAAATACTTTGTTCTGTTTGGTTGCTTTTTTTTTCTTAACTACATGATGTAATTTAATCCTCAGAACAGCCCAGTGAGGTGAGCATTATTATTCCAGTTTTATAGAAGAGGAAACTGGGGGAAAAAAAATATGTTCCAGTTAGATTTAGCAGTTGAGGAGTTTGTGGATGTCTTAGAATGCATTTTTCAGAAAGTGTTAGTTGCTCAGCTGTATCCACCTCTCTAGGACCTAATAGATTATAAATTACCAGGCTCCTCTGTCCATGGGATTCTCCAGGCAAGAGTATTGGAGTGGGGACCATTTCCTCCTCCAGGGGGTCTTCCCAACCCAGGGATTGAACCTGGGTCTCCTGCATTGCAGGCAGTTTCTTTACAATCTGAGCCAGGAGGGAAGCCTTCTTCAGGAAGCTTACTGTCTAATTGGAATGTCTTTATCTTATTTTTAGTAGTGTGATGTTTTTAATGCAGCTCAAAGTAAAAGCAGATTCTGACGTATATGGTGACAGTGATTAAGAATAAGGCACCTGAGATTGTCTTAGAAATTAAGGCACTATCATTCATGAACAGATAAATTATTCTCTCTCTCACTATTATCATCATGATAATACAAATAAATAGTGATATTTGACATGTGATTGATTCTTGCACAGAATTTGGGAAACACTTTAAAGATGCATGCAGCATTTACAAGGAAACCTAAGTCCTTAGGGAGGGAGGCTGGAGCACTCAGCTGATTCTACACACCAAGCTTCTTCCCAAACCCCCCTCCATTTATTGGGTGTTTCTTTAGACTCTCATGCTCTTTCCCAGCTGGTCTTCATGCCTCATGCTGATCTCCCTGCTAAAATGTTCTATTTTCCCTAAAAAGTATCATGTCGATCACTCTAGTCATTTTATTGGCCCCAGCTTAAATGCCTGTCTCTGCATACTTCCTCATCCCCTTTTCATTTTTTTTGTTTGTTTGTTTCCTTTGCAACTGGCTGTTGTTGTTGTTTCAAGTTTATTTCCTTCACTAAGAGGTGAGTTCTTTGGTACACTGATTGTGTCTCTTTTGTTTGCCTGGTACACCCATCACTTTCAAGTTAGTTCACAGCAGGTGTTAAGCATGTGATGAAGAAATGAATGATGGGAACACTTCCGACGTTCCATGTTTCATGAATAAATTTTGTTGATACAGCAAAAATTCTTAATATCAAAAATAAGTTGACATAATGGCAGTTAGTGTGATGGAAACAAGCCAGATGAAGTCATTGATACTTAGTCTAATACACAAGAGGATGATATTCAGTATTTAGCACCAGCTTTCCAGAAATACAGTAAAAGATTTTGATGAATATGCCTTTTTTTTTTCTATTACTTAACAAATAGCATAAATATTAACTTTAAAAAGTAAAGGAAGAATTTATATAAATTTTAATTTAGATGAATTTCCTGTAAAAAGGAAAATAGTTTATCCTTCCAGAATTAAGGCCTACCTCTAAATATATATTTGCTCTAAAATATGCTTTTCAATAAATGTGTTTTCAAATTAAATCTTGGATTCTGACCAACATTTTTTTCTGAATTCAGATACTTTCAGACCCCAGAGTAATAAGTCAGCTGAAATAACCTAAAGTTCTTAACAAAATAAGAAAAAATATTATTGAAAAGATTCATCACAGAAAGAAAAACATTTTCATGGTGGAATAAAGAAAAGCCACTTCCACAATGACTGCATTAGTAAAGAGTCTGTGATTTTCGATACGACCTCCTTCAGAGACCCACCTTGCAAAAATAAGAAGTCATTACTAGTTTTCCTTAAGGTGTAATTTAGAATATTGGTAGAGATCATTAGAATGTTCCTTGTGGTATGAAATACTTACTGTGAGGAAAACATGTTTATATATAAATGGTATTTTTAATGAATGGGCTCTTACGATTATAGAGAAGTTTTAGTGTTTTAAGTGTAATTTTAAGAAATTGCAGAACCATCAGTAGTATCAGAAGAAAGAGATGTTATTATAAGCTGCTTTTCATATAAAGCAGCTTAAATATTCCTTGAAACCCTGTGGCATCACTTCAGTTCTACAGGCAACTTTGCAAGGGGAAGTCGCAGGCAAAATCAGGGGCTTGGTGAAATTTCCTTCTTTTTTGAAGGTGAAGTTTGCCTCACAGTCATGTTGCTTTAATTAAAAAAAAAAAAAAATCATGAAATCGAACCCAGGCCTCTCAACTCTTGAAGCCCTTTTTCCCCACCGACAGGAAAACAGGATCAAACACACAGTAGATGTACTCTAAGCATCTGGCAGGGATGTTTCAGTAGGAGTCGGCACTGGCCCTGCCTGACCCAGTCAGCGCACTGGGATCAGAAAAGGTGAACCTTAAGACCAAGATGGCAAGCAGCCAACCAGGCTTTTCCAAGTAAGGTACCTCTTCAGCTGCAGGCAATCAAATAACTTTCTTGTCTTGCTTCTCAGCTCAAAGTGTTAGTCGTTCAGTAGTGTCCTACTCTTTGCGACCCCATGGACTGTCGCCCACCAGGCTCCTCGGTCCATGGGATTCTCCAGGCAAGAAGACTGGAGTGGGCAGCCATTCCCTTCTCAGGGGATCTTTCGGACCCAGGGAGCAAACCCGGTCTCCGGCATTGTAGGCAGGTTCTTTTCCTCTGAGCCACCAGGGAATCTTCCCTATGAAACCCCTTCTTAGCTCCTTTGCTCAAAGAAACTCTTGAGTGGTTTAGTCTTGTCGCTGCTGTTGTTCAGTCACTCAGTTGTGTCTTGCTGTTTGTAACACATGGACTGTAGCCCGTCAGGCTCCTCTGTGCATGGAATTTCCCAGGCAAGAATACTCGAATGGGTTGCCATTTCCTGTTCTAGGGACTCTTCCCAACCCAGAGATTGAACCTGTGTCTCCTCCATGGGCAGGCATCTTGTTTACCACTGAGCCACCAGGGAAGTCCCAGGGAACAGTTTAATAGGCCTCAGTTTATCTTTTAACAACCACAGGGTCACTTATCAAAAAGTTCCAATGAGGTTATGGTGAAGGTAACTGTTTGACACTCCTTTCCACCCCAGCCTGGTCCTGCAGTGAGAAACACCAGTTTTAACCCTTGGAACTTTGGCTGGTTAATAAACAGTAATTGCACAGTAACTTAACCAGCCATATTTTTCTCTATTGCTTGATTTATTACCTTTGGATTATCATCCCCAGCTGTGGAACCTGGACTTCTCCGTTGTCTCCGTTCTATTCTTTGATTATTTTTTTCCCTTTTAAAATGAGGCGAAGTGGAGTAACTAATGGGGGTAGTGTATTTAAAGCTTTTATGAGGTTTAAATGAGGAGATAGAGGTCAAGTTCTTAGAACAGCACTCTTTACAAAGTTAGCATATTTGACTTGTTAATAAGGGGTTTAATATCATTAATATTAGTGACATTATTATTTAGACTCCCTCCTTGGCCCCATGTTTGATGATTAGGTAAGAACTGCTCCTGTGAACTGTAACTCTAGAGCATCTTCAGTCTCTTGTTGCTGTTGTTCAGTTGCTATGTTGTGACCAACTTTTTGCGACCCCATGGACTGCAGCATGCTGGGCTTCCCTGTCCTTCACCATCTCCTGGAGCTTGCACAAACTCATGTCCACCGAGTCAGTGATGGCATCCAACCGTCTCATCCTCTGTCGTCCCCTTCTCCTCCCACCTTCAATCTATCCCAGCATCAGGGTCTTTTCTAATGAGTCGGCTCTTCGCATCAGGTGGCTGAAGTGTTGGACGTGGCCATAGTCTCTTGTGAGCTCTGCCCTAACTTGGTAGACCTTGTCACTCCCAGGCTATATCCGCTGCCTTTGCTCACTACCATGTCCTGCATCCCTGACCTCCTGGCTCTCAAGAGAAAGTGCCCAATGGCCTGCTTGTCTGTGGGAGCACCTTCTGTACCATTCTGGTCCTTTCACTGTCCTCTGTCTGCTTCCCCTGGATTGTTTTATTTTTATTTTGGCCACACCCCATGGCTTGTAGGATCTTAGTTCCCCTGCCAGGATCAAATCTAGCCTCCTGTTCTGGAAGCGCAGAACCCTAACCACAGGGCTTCCAGTGAATTCCCAGCCTTCTATTGTATCTGTTGCTGTTATTGCTAGCCACAAATCTTCATCTAATCATTCCCATGTTGTATATGAACTCTTTCATTGAGACAGAGCTAGAATAAAGTATCTACTGTCTACAGCATTTATGATATGGTATATTGAATATTGTAGACAGGGCTATACTAAACCACTATTAAATGGAAAATTTTAATACATTTTTAAAGTCTGCTACTCAAAAGGAAGACTTCTCTATTTTATTATATTTGAACCAGTCATGTTATAGGTTTGGGGGTGTATTTGTTTGTCCTTGGGCAAATTTTAGAAATTGTTGATGTCTCTTTTTTCTCATCAGTAAAGTTGAAATAATAACGCCTTCCTCAGTAGAGTTGTTTAAATGGTTAAATGATGTAGTAATCTTATAGCTCACAGTCTGTTTAATCAATATCTATCATTAAGTGGGTGAGGATGATGTAGTAATGATGATGGTGGTGGTAATGATAATGATTATGATGATAAATAGAGCAAAAATATTAATACCTTCCTATAAAAGCTATTAGTGTATTGATGATGTAATAATTTTCAGTTCAGTTCAGTTCAGTTCAGTTGCTCAGTCATGTCTGACTCTTTGCGACCCCATGAATCGCAGCATGCCAGGCCTCCCTGTCCATCACTGACTCCTGGAGTTCACTGAGACTCGTGTTCATCGAGTCAGTGATGCCATCCAGCCATCCCATCCTCAGTCATCCCCTTCTTCTCCAGCCCCCCAATCCTTCCCAGCATCAGAGTCTTTTCCAATGAGTCAACTCTTCACACGAGGTGGCCAAAGTACTGGAGTTTCAGCTGTAGCATCATTCCTTCCAAAGAATTCCCAGGGTTGATCTCCTTCGGAATGGACTGGTTGGATCTCCTTGCAGTCCAAGGGATTCTCAAGAGTCTTCTCCAATACCACAGTTCAAAAGCATCAATTCTTCAGCTCTCAGCCTTCTTCACAGTCCAACCCTCACATCCACACATGACTACTGGAAAAACCATAGCCTTGACTAGACGGACCTTAGTCGGCAAAGTAATGTCTCTGCTTTTGAAGATGCTGTCTAGGTTGCTCATAACTTTTCTTCCAAGGAGTAAGCATCTTCTAATTTCATGGCTACAGTCACCATCTGCAGTGATTTTGGATCCCAAAAAAATAAACTTTAACACTGTTTCCACTCTTTCCCCATCTATTTCCCATGAAGTGATGGAACCAGATGCCATGATCTTCATTTTCTGAATGTTGAGCTTTAAGCCAACTTTTTCACTCTCCTCTTTCACTTTCATCAAGAGGCTTTTTAGTTCTGCTTCACTTTCTGCTATAAGGGTGGTGTCATCTGTATATCTGAGGTTATTGATATTTCTCCCAGCAATCTTGATTCTAGCTTGTGTTTCTTCCAGTCCAGCGTTTCTCATGATGTACTCTGCATATTAGTTAAATAATCAGGGTGACAATATACCTTGATGGACTCCTTTTCCTATTTGGAACCAGTCTGTTGTTCCATATCCAGTTCTAACTGTTGCTTCCTGGCCTGCATACAGATGTCTCAAGAGGCAGGCCAGGTGGTCTGGTATCCCCATGTCTTGAAGAATTTCCCACAGTTTATTGTGATCCACACAGTCAAAGGCTTTGGCATAGTCAATAAAGCAGAAATAGATGTTTTTCTGGAACTCTCTTGTTTTTTCCATGATCCAGCGGATGTTGGCAGTTTGATCTCTGGTTCCTCTGCCTTTCCTGGCCTGCATACAGATGTCTCAAGAGGCAGGCCAGGTGGTCTGATATTCCCATATCTTGAAGAATTTCCCACAGTTTATTGTGATCCACACAGTCAAAGGCTTTGGCATAGTCAATAAAGCAGAAATAGATGTTTTTCTGGAACTCTCTTGCTTTTTCCATGATGCAGCGGATGTTGGCAATTTGACCTCTGGTTCCTCTGCCTTTTCTAAAACCAGCTTGAACATCAGGAAGTTCATGGTTCATGTATTGCTAAAGCCTGGCTTGAAGAATTTTGAGCATTACTTTACTAGCATGTGAGATGAGTGCAATTGTGCGGTAGTTTGAGCATTCTTTGGCATTGCCTTTCTTTGGGATTAGAATGAAAACTGACTTTTTCCAGTCCTGTGGCCACTGCTGAGTTTTTCAAATTTGCTGGCATATTGAGTGCAGCACTTTCACAGCATCATCATCCAGAATTTGAAATAGCTCTACTGGAATTCATCCCCTCCACTAAATGCCTAGATGCCGGGAGCCAGCGTGAGGAATCCTGCCCATGGCAAAGGTCATGAGGAAGGAGGCCTGACATACGCAAAGGAGGGATCAGGCCTCAGGAATCCCCTGGACATTCTTGAGCATCTACGCCCAAAACCAGAGTCTGCCTACCTTACTGCATTATGCTTTCACCTACACTTCTGACATTATGGGGGGCTATCCCCCACTGCCTCTCTCTGAAAAGGAGCTAACTTAGAGCTCCAGTTAATAAGTCTCCTGGACATGACAAGAGTGTTTCAGTCCCAAAACTCCTCTGATGGCTCTCTAGCCTGCCTGACAGGTTTATCCAGCCACATGTGATTGTTCACAGCCTCCCAACTGTGGGAGGCACAAGATGCCATAAACTTTCTAAATACAGATTCTTTTGAGAAGTTAGAAAATTATTAGTACAGTATTAATGAGCCAGTTAGAAGTTATACCAGTGGAGGGTTTAATTGTTGAGCCAATATTTGCTGCTAAGCCTCCAATATCCCTTGCCCCTTATACACAGTAATTGATATAACTAGCATATAGGAGAAATAAGTATTAACCTTGATATTAATCACATTAGACCTTAGGCTAAATTATTTTCTTGATTATAGCCCACTGCGCCTTTGCCCTGTAGGAATACAACTTTATCTGGTGCCTTTGGAGGGTGGTGCCTGACTTAAGAAAAATCACCTTTGGAGAAAATAAGTTTTCTGGTTGACTAATCATCATCAGAAAGGGTCATAAAATGTTAGCAAGCCTCTTGGCCGGAAGATGATGTAAATCACCTGAGAACTTTGTATATCGGAAGGAATACAGAAAGAAAGCGTGGTTTTATAAGGGTCAGGACTGCCTACCCCACGTGATCTTGTATTTTCCATTTATCTCTATGTATGACTTAAAGTATAAAAGCGGCCTTGGAAAATAAAGAAACAGACCAGTTCCTGGAAAGACTGGTTTCCCTCGTGTCATCTTTTCTCCTTCTCTTCCTTTCTGGCTGAATTCCCATCTGGAACACGGAGGTTCACCAGGCCTACTAATTTTGCCTGGGCTTCTAAGATCTGAACGGGGAGGCACTTTGTGTCTCTGCTTCTCCGGGAGACCGGGAAGACGCCTGTGGCTTACGTAGGTGGTGGGAACCCCTTGTCTCAGGGTTTTATCATTTTTCCGCATAAACCAAGTTATTGAGAATCTTTTCTCCACTAATTTTCCTACTATACTATTCTTTCCTAATCTCTCTTTATGTCTCTAATTTAATAATTCTTTCCTAGTCACCGACTCCATCCCCGCTTCGAATTCCCTGGATCCACCAGGGCTGGACCCCAGCACCTATTATTCATGGGATGATGTTGGCTGTGGTGGTGGTAGAGGTGATAACTAGTATTCTTGAGCAAAAGTCTGACTTCGATCATTCATAACACCAAAAGTTACCATGTTAGCACTGATAGTCATTTTCTATATCTTAGGGAAAAAAAATAGACATTTCAACTAAAATTAATTAATTTAATTTAAATTAGATACTTACTGGTGTATGCAGTTAGCTCTGTTCTCTAACATGCAGACAGAAGCTTTTGTTACACATAACTTGTTCCTACATCAAGTTCTAAGGGTCAACTCTTAGCCTACCCCTTTTGTTGTAGCTTAACCTGCCTTTCTGATGACCCTTTGGTGTGTGTTTTCAGTGCCTGCATTGGGGCCCAGGACCCATACTGTGGCTGGGACGTGGTGATGAAGAAGTGCACGAGCCTGGAGGAGAGCCTGAGCATGACACAGTGGGAGCAGAGCATCACCACCTGTCCTGTGAGTACCTGGACCCCAGCTCTGGAAGCACCATCCCTGGGACCCCAGCGGCCCTAACCCACAGTCCCGACCCTCCCTTCTGTGGCCTCGATTCCTTTTCCTATGAGAACCTTCCTCTTAACTCTGGTCTGCGCTTTCTAAATGCATCCAGCTCTTCCTGCACCAAGCCACACAGGATGCTGCCATCAATTGCTGTCTGTTTTGAAAAGAAATATCTTAAGAGAAGGGGCATCGCTGATTGCTCAAGAATCTGCCTGCCAGCACTATTTATAATAGCTAGATGCCCATCGACAGATGAAAGGATAAAGAAGCTGTGGTACATATATATATCATGGAATATTACTCAGCAATATAAAGGAGTACATTTGAGTCAGTTCTAATGAGGTGAATGAACTTAGAGCCTATTATACAGAGTGAAGTAAGTCAAAAAGAGAAAAACAAATATATTAACACATACATAAGAAATCTAGAGGACTTCCCTGTAGCTCAAACGATAAAGGATCTGTCTGCAATACCAGAGACCCAGGTTCAGTCTCTGCATCATGAAAATCCTCTAGAGAAGGGAATGGCAATCCTGTCCAATATTCTTACCTGGTGAATCCCACAGACAGAGGAGCCTGGTGAGCTACAGTCCATGGGTCCAAGGAGTTGGACAGGACTGAGTGAATAACACTACTATTATGGAATCTAGAAAGATGGTACTGATGAACCTATTTGCAGGGAAGCAGTGGAAATGCAGTTATAGGGAACAGACTTGTGGACACAGTCAGGAGAAGGAGAGGGTGGGGTGAACTGTTTCCATGATAGAGTAGCATGGAAACATCTACATTTCCATATGGAAAATAGTTAGCCAGTGGGAATTTGCTGTGTAACCCAGGGAGCTCAAACTCTGACTAGAGGGGTGGGATGGGATGGGAGGTGGGAGGGAGGGGACATCTGTATACCTGTGGGTGATTCATGGGGATATGTGGCAGAAACCAACACAACATTGTAAAGCAATTATCCTGCAATTAAATATACATAAATTTCAGGAAAAAAAAAGGGAAAAGAATCCACCTGCTAATGCAGGAGACATAGGAGATGAGAGTTTGATCCCTGGGTCGGGAAGAATCCCTGGAGCAGGAAAAGGCAACCCACTCCAATATTCTTGCCTGGAAAATCCCATAGACAGGGGAGACTCACAGGCTATAGTCCATGGGATTGCAAAGAGCTGGACATGACTGAACACACACACACATGTGATCTTAAGAGAAAATAGTGCTGATTTCCAAGTGGAATGTAACATCTCTGTTAATTCTTGGATTTTTTGTCTCCAGAGTTTGGTGTGGATTATTTTGCCCTTTGTAGCATTAATGTTAATAAAATAGTATCTTCCACACCCATCCATATCTCCTGAGAGTTATAATTCCAGAAGTGGGGAAACAGAGCTTTTAAACAAACTAAAGGATAGTATGATGGAACCCCATGTGGCACAGTGTCTTTGCTACTGCTCAGGGTCAGGGAATTCCTGGGAGATACAGCCTAAAGTACACTCCCCTGGGGAACCCTGTGGACTGTGGAGAAACTCCAGTCTGTTTACAGTCAGACTCTGAATCCAAGAACACAGATTCCACTCTTGCCTTTGCCGTTATGTTTATCTGGATCCTCACTTGCACAATCCGGCCTTTCTTCTCCTTTGTCTTCAGAGCCATCAGTTAAGTCATCCGAAGTTCTATTTTTCTGTTCTTGGAGAATATGAGCAACAACTATTAACTTCAGCACATTTAGGATTTAGGCAAGTCCCTTGGCTGTCACCTCACTGCCCGTGTGCATTCTTATCAGCCCTGGCCTCACCCTGCAAGACAGAGGTGAGAAAGCAGGGACACCGTCCCATATGTTAAATCCATGATGATCTTTCAGTTGCAAACAGCTGGAGGCACCGAACAGTCTGTCCGTTTCCTATCAAGGAACCTGCTCTTTGCATTATCTAAGCCATGTGTCACAAAGGCTGTCCTTTAGTTTGTAAGTGAGACAAGGAGGCAGAGCGACCGGAGGAAGGCTAAAGCGATTAAACTGGTGTCATTCCCCATTGTTGGCATAAAGTGTGGGCTTTTCCCTCTAAAGGAGGGTGCATCCCCACATCCAGGCTCTCAGCAAAGCCTTGACGGGGGTGGGCTGAGCTGCTAGTCCTTTCTGTTCTTTAGCGCCGGATCTCTGAATTTAGGAGCCAATGCATCTGCAGTGTCTTGTGAAGCTGGTTCCAACATCCCACTGTCTGTGTGAAGTCCGTTCTTCTGTCTGAACCACACTATACAAGCACAGAGGTGTTTCCTTTAAATTCTTTGCAACTAAAGAAAACACAAAGTGTGCTATGTGACATGTAGCTTTAAAAGTTCAGACATGTACTTTAGAAGAACCAGCACATCTTCTTGCAGAAGTTTGACCTTACTGTTTTAATGCTTAAAAAGGGGGCAGAAGATAATAGCGGTTCTTCTTAAGCAATGAAGTCATTGGTCCAGGACTCAAGGGTGTTTCAGTGGCTATCTGGGACATGCTTAATTACGTAATGGGAAATATACACTCACCCACTTAGTTTGTAACAAGTACGTCTTGTATGTTTCTATGGTCAGAAAATTGAGGTGACTGGATATTTAAGAAGTGACCGGAGGGTTATCACTAAAGTTGCTTCTTTCTGCTGAGAGGACAGCTTCTGGTACAAACTCAGGAAAGGTCCGGGGATGATGTGCACCTACCCTGGTTTCAGAGCTGCCCCTCCACCAACTCTTTTCGGAAAATGTGGCTGAGATGTGATCTCTGATTCACTGTCCCTAAAACACATTTAAGAAGGTTTGTTCCCTGCCCCCCTCTGATTTGAGGTGATTTCATTATGCACAACCATCTATCCCATCTCATCCAATGTAATTGGTTGTTTACCAAGATACACTTTTGACAAGAATATGCAAAGCATCCAACAACAGACAATAATAAATTATATCACTCTGAGCAAAGCTAAGGAAAGCAAAACTTGTATTTTTCTGGTTTATGTACGTTGCCAGGCAGAATTTGTAAACCCTATATTACCCAACTCTTATTTTAATTAATTATACATATCTTTAAAAAAATCTCTTAGAAAGAAATGAGCTAGATGAAATAATTAGCATTGATGTAGATCAGGCTTAGAGAAGTATTTTTAAAAGCAATTGAAATGTAATTTATATTATTCTTTTTAATTTTTGACTGAAATGAAAGAAAGGTTTGACTTTATGGACCAGAGTAGACAGAGACCTATTTTCCACTCAAAGTTCTGTATTTAAAAACGTTTCTGAATTTTTCTTATCCAGGAGATGGGACACTAGTTAATTGACATATTGATTAATGTTCTTTTTGCTTATATTATTGTAATGTAAGCATTTTACTCAGTATAAGAGATTTCCAGTACTAAAGTTAGATCTAAATGTATATACCTAGAGTGATTCAATAATATATATGTCCTAACTTGCAGTATTGCTTCACAAGGGTGAAAGTGAAAGTGTTAGTCACTCAGTTGTGTCTGAATCTTTACGACTGCATGGATTGCAGCCTTCCAGGCTCCTCTGTCCCTGGGATTCTCCAGGCAAGAATACTGGAGTGGGTAGCCATTCCCTTCTCCAGGGGATCTTCCTGACCCAGGGATCAAACTCGCATCTCCTGCACTGGCAGGCAGATTCTTTAATCTGAGCTACCAAGGAAATCTACCTGGGCTTGATTTCTGTGTGAATGTCATCCACACTCTGTGTGGTGTGTACGTGCATGCCAAGCCACTTCAGTCGTGTCTAACTCTTGGCAATCCTATGGACTGTAGCCTGCCAGTCTCTTCCATCCATGGGGTTCTCCAAGCAAGAATACTGTCTGGACACATGGTTATCAGCACACTATATCATACAATGAGTCTCTTTTTCAAAATACATGCTACAGTGATTAACAAAATAAAGTAGACCAAATAAGCACCTAAATGTATTAAAATAACAGATTCTTCCCTGGCTGCTGTGTAATTAACATCTTTGAGTGAAAGGAGTCTTTAGCAATGATTAAGCCTAGAGATCTTTATTTAGACATCAGTACAGTAGACCACAGGCTAAAGGTTTTACACAAGATTCTGAAACTACATTGGGAAATAAATCTGGACTTAAGTCCAGTACTTCTGAGATTCCTCCGTGTCTGTAGATCAGTGCCATTCCCAGCCGGCAACATCTCCCAAAGCAATGGCTGATTGGTAGACTAAATGATTGGTGATCCCCTTGTCATCCACATGGTATGTTCAGATAGCCAGACAGGCAGTAGATTTCCTAAGAAGGAAAAGGGAATTAAGGTTACGTGGGATTCTGTTTCTAAGAAAACACTGAAGTGTCCTTACGGTTAGAGTTTGTTGTTCTTCTGTCACTAAGTTGTCCGACTCTTTGCGATCCCACGGACTGCAGGACACTAGGCTTCCCTGTCCTTCAGTGTCTCCTGGAGCTTGGTCAAACTCACGTTCAGTGGGTCGGTGATGTCATCTAACCATCTCCTCCTCTGCCACCCTCTTCCCCTCCTGCCCCAGTCTTTCTCTCTTTAGGGTTCAGTTTATTTTTTTTTATTTTTTTTAAATTTTTATTATTATTATTTCCCTACATTACAATACTGTATTTGTTTTGCCATACATTGACATGCATTGGACACAGGTGTACCCCACAGAGGTGCCCCAGTCTTTCCCAGCATCAGGTGGCCAAAGTATTGGAGCTTCAGCTTCAGTCCTCAGTCCTTCCAAGGAATACGCGGGCTTGATCTCCTTTAGGATGTACTGGTTCGATCTCCTTGAAGCCCTAGGGAGGCTCAAGAGGCTTCTCCAACACCAGAGTTTGAAGCATGGTCAGAGTAGGAGTTGCATTTTTTTTTTTAAATCCTGGTGGGATAGTAGGTTACAGGGACCCTATGTTTTCCTCTCAGGAAATATCTGCCTTTGTACCTTCACTCATTTGTGTAGGATCCCGTGACTCACTCAGAATCCAGAGGATCAGGCAGGTTTCTCCCCTCCCTTTTGACCACATCTTATAGAAAGAGCCAGGTGTGGCAAGTGGGTATAAAGCCTTGGGGTGTGGATAAGAAAGGACAGAGTCATCACTGAGGCAGTGGAGACGAGCAACCAGCCAGGTCAGAGGAAATGGACACAGTTAATGCTGAGCTTCCCTGGTGGCTCAGTCAGTAAAGAATCTGCCTGCAATGTAGCAGACCTGGGTTTAATCCCTGGGTTAGGAAGATCCCCTAGAGAAGAAAATGACAACCCACTCCAGTATTCTTGCCTAGAGAATTCCATGGACAGAGGAGCCTGGGTGGGCTACAGTCCACGGGGTCACAGAGAGTCGGACATGACTCAGCAACTAAACCTCCAGCAGTGGCTACTCTTGCCTGTTGTATTTGGAGGCATGACAGTGCAGAGATAAAACTCACTTGGAGATATATATATTTTTTTAAATATTTATTTATTTGGCTATGCTGGATCTTAGTTGCAAGTTACGGGATCTAGTTCCCTGACCACAGATCAAACCTAGGGCCCCTGCAGTGGGAGCTTGGATTCTTAGCCACCAGACCACCAGGAAAGTCGCCTGGATTTTCACAAAATATGGTTTCACCTTTCTTTTGAAACTGTGACATGCAAGTACAGTTTGTTTTACAAGTTACACATGTTAGTCGCTGAGTCGTCATGTCACAGTTTGTTTGCTCCAAAGGAATTAATTCTCTCCTCCATGGAGCTCCCTCCCTTATGTGGATGAAGAATCATGAATCCCCCAGAATCAACCAGGGCAGGAACTTGTGAGCAAGATGGTGGGAGCAGCAGGCAGCAGAGGGTAAAGCGAAGCATGTAACTTACATGTAACCTCATCTCTTTATCTATCATATTTTCTAAGAAATGCACAGTTTCCCCATGTTAAATTCAGGAGGTTTGGACTCTATGCCTTCTGTCCATTTGCAGAAGGGAGATTCCTTCTGAGGGCTGGGTGATCTGAAGTCTGGGTCCTGTGAGTCTCAAATCTTGGGACTCATTAGCTCCTGGCAAGATCCCCTTGTCAGATTTGACCTGACATGATGTGGTTCCACCTGTCCTGGACTAGTCTCCATGGGTCAAGGGATCATTGAGGCCCCTCCCTTAGGGCTCTCAGCATCCACGTCACAGAGCATCCACATCACAGGGCATCCACACACCCCTCCCGCCCTCCACTCTGACCCTGCTGAAGCTTCTAGCTCAGGTCTCAGCTTTGCTCAGCTTTGCCTCCATCGTCACCATGCCTCCAGATCCCACCAGCTTGCTGGAAGCCCCCCATCTCCTTGTCCACACCCCCTACTCTGAGATGCATCATTGGATTTATTTGCAGTAATAATTATGGGTCCAGCTCCTCCATGCAAGCTCATAAACTCTGGGAGGGTGGACACAATATAGATTTTACTGGGAAGTGCTTAACAACTAGGA
>SJYF01000373.1:6769523-6788218 GCA_006410515.1 Procapra przewalskii | reverse complement strand
ATAGACTACTGAGTGGAATTCCCTGTGCTATAAAATAGGTCCTTATAAGTTATCTATTTTATATTATTAGTGTGCCTATATCAACCCCAATCTCCCAATTTATCCCTCCCCCTCCCCCTCTAACCATAAGTATGTTTTCTGCATCTGTGACTCTATTTTGTAAATAGGTTCATTTGTGCTGTTATTTTTTAAGATTCCCCATATAAGTGACATCATGAGAAAGGGACAGAAGAAAAGAAAGAGGAGAAGGAGGGAAAGGGGAGTATGCTAATGCCTTGTCAGTCAAGGGGTGGCAGGACTTTCTATTCACGTGAGAAACCCAGAGAACAAGAAGTTTGGGTGTTCAATCAGTCAGTCAGTTCAGTCACTCAGTTGTGTCTGACTCTCTACAGCCCCGTGGACTGCAGCACGCCAGGCCGCCTTGTCCATCACCAACTCCCGGAGTCTACTCAAACTCATGTCCATTGAGTTGGCAGTGCCATCCAACCATCTCATCCTCTGCTGTCCCCTTCTCCTCCCACCTTCAATCTTTCCCAGCATCAGGGTCTTTTCCATTGAGTCAGTTCTTTGCATCAGGTGGCCAAAGTATTGGAGTTTCAGCTTCAGCACTGGTCCTTCCAATGAATATCCAGTAGTGATTTCCTTCAGGATTGACTGGTTGGATCTCCTTGCAGTCCAAGGGACTCTCAACAGTCTTCTCCAATAGCATAATTCAAAAGGCTCAGTTCTTCAGCACTCAGCTTTCTTTGTAGTACAACTCTCAAATCCATACATGACTACTAGAAAAACCATAGCTTTGACTAGATGGACTTTTGTTGATAAAATCCCGTCTCTCCTTTTTAATATGTTATCTAGGTTGGTCATAATTTTTCTTCCAGGGAGCAAGCATCTATTAATTTCATGGCTGCAGTGACCATCTGCAGTGATTTTTAGAGCCCCCCAAAATAAAAAAAGTCTATCACTCTTCCCATTGTTTCCCTACCAATTTGCCATGAAGTGATGGGTCTGGATACCATAATCTTAGTTTTCTGAATGTTGGGTTATAAGCGAACTTTTTCACTCTCCTCTTTCACTTTCATCAAGAGGCTCTTTAGGTCTTTGCTTTCTGCCATAAGGAAGGGTGGTGTCATCTTATCTGAGGTTATTGATATTTCTCCTGGAAATCTTGATTCCAGTTTGTGCTTCATCCAGCCTAGCATTTCACATGATATACTCTGCATATAAGTTAAATAAACAGGGTGACAATATACAGTCTTGAGGTACCCCTTTCCTGATTTGGAACCAGTCTATTTTTCTGGTTCTAACTGTTGCTTCCTGACCTGCATACAGATATCTCAGGAGGCAGGTGAGGTGCTCTGGTATTCCCATCTCTTTAAGAATTTTCCAGTTTGTTGTGATCCACAGTCAAAGGCTTTGGCATAGTCAATAAAGCAGAAGTAGATATTTTTCTGAAACTCTCTTGCTTTTTTGATGATCCAGTGGATGTTGGCAATTTGATCTCTGGCTCGTCTGCCTTTTCTAAATCCAGCTTGAACATCTGAAAGTTTACAGTTCATGTACTGTTGAAACCTGGCTTGGACAATTTTGAGCATTACTTTGCTAGTGTGTGAGATGAGGGCAACTGTGCAGTAGTCTGAGCATTCTTTGGCATTGCCTTTCTTTGGGATTGGAATGAAAACTGACCTTTTTCAGTCCTGTGGCCACCGCTGGGTTTTCCAGATTTGCTGGCATATTGAGTGCAGCACTTTCACAGCATCATCTTTTAGGATTTGAAATAGCTCAACTGGAATTCCATCACCTTCATTAGCTTTGTTTGTAGTGATGCTTCCTAAGGCCCACTTGAGTTCACATTCCAGGATGTCTGACTCTAGGTGAGTGATCACACCATCATGATCACGTGGGTCATGAAGATCTTTTTTGTACAGTTCTTCTGTGTACTTTTGCATTGTGTATTCTGTGTATTCTTCTTAATATCTTCTGCTTCTGTTAGGTCCCTACCATTTCTGTCCTTTATTGTGCTCATCTTTGCATGAAAGTTTCCCTTGGTATCTCTAATTTTCTTGAAGAGATCTCTAGTCTTTCCCATTCTATTGTTTCCTCTATTTCTTTGCACTGATCACTGAGGAAGGCTTTCTTATCTTTCCTTGCTATTCTTTGGAACTCTGCATTCAGATGCTGATATCTTTCCTTTTCTCCTTTGCCTTTAGCTTCAATAGTTACAGCCTATTCTGCTCCATTCTGTTCTAGCATGTTTAGAAGAGAGGATGTCTTTATTCTTGATTCCTAAAAGTGAAAGTGAAGTCACTTAGTTGGAACTGACTCTTTGTGACCCCGTGGACTATAGCCTACCCAGGCTCCTCCATCCATGGGATTTTCCAGGCAAGAGTACTGCAGTGGGTTGCCATTTCCTTCTCCAGGGGATCTTCCTGAACCAGCAATCAAACCCAGGTCTCCTACATTGTAGGCAGATGCTTTTCCATCTGAACCGCAGGGAAGTCTTAAATTTGATTCCTAAAATTGTACTTAAACTTATACTTACTCATAATAAGTTTTACATGCCTTCCTCACAAATAACAGATGTTTTGTTATGAAAAACAACAGCAGCAACAAGAAGAACTAGACTTTTGGATTCTCTGGGAGAAAGGCAAGGGTGGGATGATTTGAGAGAATAGCATTGAAACATGTATATTATCATGTGTGAAACAGATCGCCAGTTCAGGTGCGGTGCATGAGACAGGGCGCTCAGGGTTGGTGCACTGGGATGACCCTGAGGGTTGGGATGGAGAGGGAGGTTGGGAGGAGGGTTCAGGATGGAGAACACATGTACACCCATGGCTGATTCATGTCAATGTATGGCAAAAACCACTACCATATTGTAAAGTGATTAGCCTCCAATTAAAATAAACAAATTAAAATAAAAAGAACTAGAGTAGGCAACCCTGCCCTGGTTTGATTGACAGGTCATTAGCACCTTCCCCTCCCCCCTTCTTCCTGTCTGTTCCCTCCTCCCCTCCTCCTCCTCCCTCCCCCTCCTCTCCTCCACTCCATCCCTGCCTCCACCCCTGGCCTCTACTGATTTTCTTCGAAATCCAGCCCCTTCCTCTCTTTCTGATTGCAATTTGAGATATTCCAAAGCAGCTCTGATGGTCTCGTGGGAGATCTCATTTCTTTCTCTTATTATGTTTGCAGCCTTAACCCTTTCTGACATCCTTGCCCGTATCTGCTTCCTAGGTGAGGAATCTCACCGTGGATGGGCACTTCGGCGCGTGGTCTCCTTGGACGCCCTGCACGCACACAGACGGAAGCGCCGTGGGATCCTGCCTCTGTCGCACCCGCTCCTGCGACAGCCCGGCCCCCCAGTGTGGTGGCTGGCAGTGCCAGGGCCCCCGCATGGAGATTGCGAACTGCTCCAGGTGCGTCCCTCCCGACGCTTAGGCTTAAACGCAAGTGTAAACCCAGCTTGTCCAGGCATTTGAGAAATCACTTCCGATACATGCCTTCCCTCTTGAAGAGAAAGGTCACAAAAAGATAGAGACGTTGACCACTTAAAAATGACAGGATCTGTGGTGGGAGATTTTAAATTAAAAACCTAATTTGCAATACACTTATATACCTATGCATCCTGTACATAGATTTGTATAATTGAATTGCTGTGCTATATAACTAAAACTAACATGATATTGTAAATCAACTATAACTCAATTTAAAAAATTGAAAATCAGATTCTAAGCCTGTTTATATGTTTAGGTAAATCTTAACCTGTCCATGTGTTCATTGTTAGATTGGGAAAAGTGTTTTGAGTATGCACAATATTAGAAGGAAAGGCATAGTTCCTGAATGTTAAATTAGACTCTGCACATCAATTTTTAAATACAAAGGTGACTATCAAATCTCTGTGGTATTTAAATTCCATTCACACATTCAAATAGTGATGTAACAGAAATGTCTGCAACATTTGAAGCTTTTGGTGAAAAGAGAATTCTGTGACAACTTGGAAGTATATGAAGAGTATCTAGTTTATCACCATTCTTTTAGAGGGCAGGTGAGTAGCTTGCTATGGAGACAGAGCATCCAAAAACCACACTGTCCAAGTATAAGCATTGTGATTGGCAGCTGACCCATTGCAGGTACCTGTGTGGACATGGGAGCTTTAGTTGTTACCCCAGACCTGCCTTTACAGATTCAGGAATATCGACTCTAGGGGCCATATCTGAAATTACCAAAGCTATCATACACTGCTGCTTACACTCAAAGGACCCTTCTTCTTAAAGTGTATATTTCAATATCTTAATGTTCCATTGTGTTTGACTCTTTGTGACCCCATGGACTGTAGCCCACCAGGCTCTTCTGTCCATAGGATTTTCCAGGCAAGAATACTGGAGTGGGCTGCCATTTCCCTCTCTAAGGGATCTTCCTGACTCAGGGATCAAACCCACATCTCCTGCTCTGGCAGATAGATTCTTTACCACTGTGCCATCTGGGAAGCCCCTCTAAAAGTGTGTATGGCTTTCCAAGTCACTTACTGGTACATGAGCTGTTAGTGATCATATTTGGTTGACGACTTATGGGGGATCCAAGAACGCATGAGTCAATACACTGTACCTGCATCTCTGTCCTTGCCTGACTCAGGGATCGTGTCTGTCAGTGGTAACAGAAATGATGCTCAGCTGCCAGGAGCATCCCGTCTGCTTGATGGGGGCCTCTCATGAGTGCACACTTCAGCATGTCCAAGGGATAGGAAGCTAGGACTCCATCATTGGCAAAAACAGGCCATGTTGTAGTTTTATGGGCGTCACCAGATTTGATCTTCATCCTTATGAACCACCTTACTGCAAGGTCAGGAGGGAAAAGCCATAGCACTCACTTGCTTCTATCCACTGGGAGCCCCCGGTACTGTCAAAGGAAAGAGACAGTTGTGAGAAGCCAAGTGAACAAGGCCAGTTTGCAGCAAATATTTGGTTTTCTAGCAGCAAGGGCATATTAGCTTACATATTCCTTTGAAGTTATCTGCCAAGACTATGGTAATCTGACATCAGAAATGGTTCTTAATGCCCTTTATCAGTTGATAACTTGTTTATGTTGGCCTCAGTTTTGTTGGAAGCAGAAAAGTGGAAACCACCTAACTTGCAAACTGATTTTTTTTTTTTTTTTGCTCAGCCACCGATGTCAAATACTTCCTCAATTAGTGCAAAGTACATCAGAAAGCCTCTACAAAGACTGATCTAATGACTCTAAGTTAAACCCATTCTTCATTTATCTTTGTTATTGTTTAACTTAATATACTCAGAAAGTGTTGGGGAATTCAAAATATTACTAATTCAATACATTTGTCAAATATAATATCTTTGATTAAATGCTCATATCACATCATTTCAATTTGTCATTATCTTGGAGCTACAGATTAAGGGCATTCAATTTATGGAAATAAATCCACAGTATAAGGTAATTAGCTAAGCCAGACTCTATTATCAAACTGGGGCCAAGTCACACTTCCTATCAATCATGAAAATCTGGTTTAATTTTATAATTAAAGTGAACACATGAATGTCTACACCCCTTCTGAATTCTAATTTTTTGGGGAAGGAAGAAGGAGCAGAGAGAGACACAGCTCAAACTAGCTCAGTAGTAAGGTAGAATGTCAAGGAAGGCTTGGAGCTTTGACAGAGTTTTTGTCATCTAAATAAGTCTGCAGCTTCCAATGATGGCGATGTATACCTTTTTTAATGGGACTTTTTTTCGAGGAGCAAAACCTGCATCCATCCTGGTTGGTCAGGGCGGCCACTCTGACAGTGAGATTGTGTGCAGCAAGTATGGAGAGGGTTCTGAGCGTCTCCAGCGGGGGTGAGGGGGAGGCAGGAAGCTGGGTGTGCTGTGCTGTAGGCCCCATAAAGACCGTAGCTGCTCACAAGGGGAGCTCTGTAGCAGCAGGACCCTTGATGGTGTTAGAGTCTCTCGCCTGAAAGTTATAACCGCTGATACCCTCAGCATCTGGAGAAAGGCAGACAAACCCGAGTCTACAACTATGCTCTCTGACAGTAACTGGGAGACAGAAGCCAAGTCTTTAACCAGAAAGCTCTGAGCAGGCTTCCCAGGTGGTGCCAGTGGCAAAGAACCCGCCTGCCGGTACTGGAGACATGAGAGACACAGGTCAATTCCTGGGTCAGGCAGATGCCCTGGAAGAGGGCATGGCAACCCACTCCAGTGTTCTTGCCTGAAGACTCCCCATGGGCAGAGGAGCCTGGCAGGCTACACTCCATGGGGTCACAAAGAGTCAGAGAGTTCTGAAAGAACTTGGCAGGACTGCTCAGAACACCCCGACGCAGCTAATATCTGCTGCCGAGTAACCTGGAGGTGGCTCACACCATGTGAGCCATGAGTAGGTTTCCTGCCATCTGTGTATTATTTGGCTGTTGGCTCTTTTTTTTTTTTTTTACAACCATAGTCACTTTTCTCCTCCCTTCCCTGTACCATGTATAGCACTGTGGCCACAGTAATATGTTCCTTTTTTTTTTTTTAAACTGGAGTATAGTTGCTTTAGTGTTATATTAGTTTCTGCTGTACAGCAAAGTGCATCAGTTATACATATACAGATATCCTCTCTTTTTTAGATTTCCTTCCCATTTAGGTCACCACAGAGCATCAGGCAGAGTTCCCTGTCCTACACAGTAGGTTCTCATTAGTTATCTGTTTTATACAGAGTATCACTGGGTTTGATTCCTGGGTTGAGAATATCCCCTGGAGTAGGAAATGGCACCCCACTCAAGTATTCTTGCCTGGAAAACCCCCTGGAGAGAAGAGCCTCTTGGGTTATAATCAAAGGGTTCGTAAAGAGTCAGACATGATTGAGCATCACAGATACACCCACAAAATCAATAGTTGTGCACATGTCAATCCCAGTCTCCCAATCAATATGTTATATTTAAAACAAACACCAGCACACTTGAAACTGTCACACTATTGTGAATCATCCATACTGCAATAAAAGGATATAAAACATTTAAAAAGCAAGAAGCACCAGGAAAGCTTCTCAGATCAGTGTCCACACTCACCCTCCTCACTTACTGTAGGATTTTTATCTTCTTTCCAAGAGCTGACTTAGAATGCAGAGACCTCTGGGCAAGTGGTCTGTGACACCACTCACACTGCCAGTCGTGTTGGGGGGCCACACTGTATGGCAACCCAGGGCCTGAGGACACCAGGCGGTGTCCCAAGAAGGGGAGGGTGGTCAGATAAGGAAAGGCAGGCTGCAAGGGCAGATTTTGCCCTCTGTTCACCATCTCCGTAGGCCAGCTCAGATGCTCCACACAATTAAAAAGGAGCCCATTAAGGCTACAGAGATAGACTATTTGCGTTATTTCAGAAAACAAGAGCACATCAACAATGCGTGATGTGTCGCGTTATTTCTATAAAACGAAGGCGGTCTCCACTGATGCCTGGCAGAAACTTCATGAAAGCTACAGAACTGTTATTGTTGGAAGGCTGCAGTCAGTGAGTAGTACTCTGTTTTATATTGTTTGATGGAAAAAAGGACTGTCACAGACATTCTTGTGACTTTACTGATGCCTGCTCAGCTCTGTCTCTGGTTTTGGAAGGCCATTCACTACAAGGAGCTCTGATACAATTGGTGGTTATTTTAAGACTAAAAACCAAATATTAGTAAACAGACCTGTTTCAGTGATGTTTTAAATGCATTAAGTGGATTGTTTTTGACTGACTTAATCAAAAAGGTGATCCATCTGCTGATATACGCTGACTTAGTGCTTCTCTGGGCTGCCTGGGCGGCTCAGGTGGTGAAGAATCTGCCAGCAACGCAGGAGACCAAGGTTCAATCCCTGGGTCAGGAAGATCCCCTGGAGGAGGGCACAGCAACCCACTCCAGTACTCTTGCCTGGAGAATCCCATGGACAGAGGAGCCTGGTGGGCTACAGGCCGTGGGGTCACAGAGTCAGATGCAACTGACTAACACGCTCACTTTCAACACTGCTTCTCTGGTTGCCTACTTCTATGGCCGCCTCCAAGGAATACTTTGAGGTGTGCAAACCCAGCTCCATAGAATAGTTACGTGTATGTACACTGCAGCCATTGATTTCCTAACGTACTATATTCCTATTATTTAAAATACCTACTGCCCTGTATACAACAGGTTCCATAGATTGCGAGTAGATTACATCATAAGGTGTCAGGTTTGTTAAAAGGTTTAGGCAATTAAGAATTTCCAAGCAATTTTGGGAGCAGTGTTTCTTGTATTATCTAAACCTTTTTATATAAAAGAAACTTTAAAAAATTTCTTTTTATTTATGCTGAAATTTATTTTATTTATTTTTATTTCTATTTTTATGTATCTTTTATTTATGTTTTCATTTTATTTATGTTGAAATTACATTACTTGGATGCTTTTTAAAATTGTGTGAGGAATGATATGTAAGATACTAATTACTTGTAGAAACAGCTTCATAAATCTGTCTTATTTTGTGTTATTTTGGTTAAATTATTATGAAGCAGCTTTGTTATACATTGAGGTATCACTTTATTTTGATTTTGATTATGTTTAAGTTTCAGAAAATAAAGTAGTGAAATATGAAATATGCTAAGAATTTTATCAGAGGAGCTTTCATTTGAAATTGTGTTAGAAATTACATGTGTTGTGTGCTGTTCATACCTGAGCTTCAGTGGTATAGCTGTGCACATATATGCTTTTAAAGGAATATATAAAGTAAAATAATTATTTTAGTGGAAATATAAATACTATAGATAAGAGTAACAACTATTTAGAAATGCATATATGAATACAGAAATAGAGAAAAAAATCTACATGCAGTTAACTATCTATATGGGAGTCTGGACTCTGGTTTTAACATACGTTTTATTAATAATATTTAGATTTTTTTTAATTTCTATAGTTTATTTTTAAATAGCAGGGACAAACTGCTAAGGGAGATATTTAAATTATAAGTATTCTACAAGCAGACATTTTAAGGAAAAAAATACACTATTAAACAAAAATTTTTCTCTGGCTGTTAGTAGCAGTTTTTGTATAAAAGTATTTTATATTGTAATATACCTGCCTTATTTTATACATGTTAAAGTAACATAAATAAAGACATACACAATTGGCACTCCCTATTTATCCTCTATATCTTTGTCAGATTATTAGAGAGTAGCCAAGAATCTGAATTTTAAAATATCCTTTCTTCATTTTTAATAAAGCTTGTTTTATAACTTTCAACATTATGGTACTCTTTATCAGTAAGAATGCCATCAAGAGATTTACTGATTATCACTGCCATTAATAGATTTTAAAGGAAACATTTAGATGATTATTTGATTCAATGCGCCCTTTTCCTAGATTATAACTGATACAGTACAAATCAAATAAAATCATAAAGGCCAAAGGTTCAGAGATGCATCTCTAATTGCTTTTCAAAAAACAAAAATAGCGTTATTTTTCATTAGCTTAACGTTTTCACCACTAAGCTTTCTTGTTTCTAATTAGCCCGTTTTTAAGTTATTTGCAAGCACATGTAAAACTTGACTCTCAAGTTTTCTTGTTTGACTCGAAAATCAGGTTCGGGGGCAGGGACGGACTTCAAAGTAACCCGTTCCCGAGAGAGTACATTGCATTGCTTCCCGGGGCTCCTTGCTCACGTGGGCTTCGCAGCCCACGCGTCGTCAGCGGTCCCCGTGGGGGGAACCCCCATGGGAACTTGGGGGCGGGTGCAGATAGAGGTTGGGCCTCTCGCAAGTTGACCCCAGTGACCCTGTCGCTTCTTCTCCCAGGAACGGAGGCTGGACCCCCTGGACCTCGTGGTCTCCCTGCAGCACCACGTGTGGGATCGGCTTCCAGGTGCGGCAGCGGTCCTGCAGCAACCCCACCCCGCGGCACGGGGGCCGGGTGTGCGTGGGGCAGAACCGCGAGGAGAGGTGGGTGCCTACCCTCTGCGCCTCCGGTCGCCGCCCTCCCGCTTCCTGTCACCCCGGTGCGGTTGGTTTCCTTGCGGTCGCAGTTTCTGGATCCAGCTCAGCTTGTCTGTGGCGTCCTTTTCTGTTGAGCCGAATGACCTCTTTTCTTTCATCCTTTAATTTCGACCAAAGCTTGGGGTGGACAGCTTCACTGGTAGGGGCGCCGTGGAGCCTGCAGGGTTCACTCAGCCCAGCCGCTCTTGAGGGATGGGAGATACAGGGACAGCGGGCATCTCTGTGCTGGGCTCCCAGGAGAGGAGGTACATGAGTCTGCTGGGGAATGACTGCTCTTACTGAAATTCCGCTAGACTGGTCTCACACCTCCAGTTCCAAATAGGGCCTGAGCTGGTCCTGGGTCCAGATGGTGTTGATCAGAAGAGGTAAGTTTTCCATCATGACTGAATTAAGCATTGGCACCACGTGAGACCATAGTCAGTATTTTGGCTATAGTTACAACGACACACTTGTCTATTAACAGGACCTCTCAGTGAACCTGCAGGACAACCCAGAGTGGGGGTTCCTTTTTCATGTGTATTTTAAGCTTTCAGCACATCCCCGGGACATTTCAGTTCAGTCTCGCATTTAACAACTTGTTGCTCTTTGTAGACTCAAACGTTTGGTTTCGGCCTTATAAATCTGCAGTTGTGATAACTGGCTCTTCCTTCCATATTTAAAGTACACCCTCGTTTATGGTTTTGGGAGAAAATCCAGGTAGGTGAATTTAACGTCACCTTTGTGAGTCTTAACTCTCCACACATCAGTTTATGTTCTTAGTCCATGAGAAGCAAATTGGCTTTCAGTACTTTTTAATTAAACTGTAGTAAGACTTGTATCCTGTGAAATGACTTCAGTGGGCGCCTCGTAAAAATACCTATGCAGTTGTTGGCTTATGTGATTAATATTTATATAGACAGAGCCAGCAGGCTTAGTGGGTAGGTAATTCTCCACCAGATATTTATTACAACTTGAAATTAACTGGAGAGAATCATTTTTTTCTCTCTTCATTGTGTTCCTAAATCACCAATTAAGATGGCATTCTTTTGACTCAAAGAAAAATGAAGGATGATTTTTACAAGGCAAAGTTGGTTGTTTTTGAAGTAGTGCCCTGTGACAGTCTAACAGAAGCCTGTCATTTCCAATCTGACACCAGCTGATAAGTGGGAAAGTCGATTATGGGAAAGATGTCTTCCAGCGTTAGAAGGTTTTAAATTGACTAGAAGTTTTAAATGCTTGCTGTAAGTTGTCACATAACAGAGCCCATTCAGGTAAAAGTGACCTCTATCCACCCCTAGAATCACAGCACCTCCACAAACCTCACAGCTCTTATCATCTTTCCCAAGCTGAGCACACAGGAAGGAAGAAGCTGGTTAATTGTGTGGTTAATATCTGTATGCTTTGTATCCATTTACAAGTGTTCATAAAGCTTCATTTTCAGAAAAAGATCAGGATGGTTGATGTGTTTGGGGAACTTTCATTTAAAGTGTTCTTATTTTACAGAAGAAACACTTTTGGAATAGATGAGTATTTGCTTGAGGAGGGAACTTGGAATAAGTAATAGACATGTGGATGATAAGAACAGGGCCAGCATCCGCAGGGAATCTCTCTTTGAAACAGCCTTTCTTAGGGGGTGATTGAGAAGTTAATGAAAGCTAGAAAAACAAATGCGTGTCATCTCTTTCTTGGCCTTCACTAGAGAAGAGTTCTTAGTGTCTTTGTTATGTTATGTGGGGAGTCTCTCTACCTAAGTAATATAAAGAAATACCATCCTGATTTTGACAAAAGACATATTTTAGAACTAAACTCAAGATTAAAGGAGACCCTGATCTTCATGGAAGGTACGAAAGAACAAGGGCTAGACACATACACTCATTAATAAAGTCACATCACGCTTGTTTAAACACTATCAAACCTAAAAATGAGATACGATGAGATGAGATGGTTGCATGGAATCACCGATGCAATGAACATGAACTTGGGCAAGCTCTGGGAGATGGTGAGGGACAGGGAAGCCTGGCATCCTACAGTCCATGGGGTCACAAAGAGTCAGACACAACTTGGTAACTGAACAACAACAAGCCTGAAAAACTCCTGAGTGGCCACAAATGAATAACTGGACTCTCCCAGTAAGGTCCCTAAATTCATGCTAAGATTTTAGTGAGTGACTTTTTACTTGTGACAAAATCTCCAATATGTGAAAAATTCAGTGAGAACATTATTGCAACAGAAATCTCAAAAACATTCACATCAGTTTTTGTCTATATAATGGATAAAGAAAATAGCCAATTTCTATTCTAGATGTACTTTAAAAGGCATGGGCTTTTGTTTATCTGTTCCAAAATTTCTGGAAAATTATTTTCTTTAGTAGACACTGAGTGGAAGTATTCATTCCCAGAGACGCTACCCACAGGATGAAGCAATGGACCCCGGTGTAAATATTATTGAAATGCGAATATCCTTATCTGTATTCACTTTCTCCTGCTGCGCAACAACAGTTCTACAAACTTACTGACTTAAAATAACACACAGTTATCACTCCAGTCTCAGTGGACTAGGAGTTCCGATATGATTCACCTCGGTTCTCTGCTCGGCCAGAACTGTGGTTTCACTGAGGCTCTCCTGGGGAAGGATTTACTTCCAGGTTCACGTGGTCGTTATTGGCATTCATTTCCATCAAACTGGGGACCTTGGTTGCTCACTCATTGTCAGTCTGAAACTGTCCTCAGTTTTTTGACAAACAAGCCTTCCCAGTGTGGTCACTTGCTTCCTCAAATCTAGCAAGGAAGAGAATCTCCTTGCAAAATGAACATTACTGTCTTATGTAATATCATTACAAAGGTGGCATACCCACACCTTGCCATAGTTTATTGGTTAGAAGAAAGTCACAGAGCTAGTGCTCAATCAAGAGGAAAGATGCATACCTCATACATAAACGTATGCATTGCTCAGGATGTGCACATCAAGAGGCAGGAATCGTTTGGCTCAACGTAGAGTTTATCTGCCATCAATGATGAACTGTCTTTATCACATCCAACATCCAATTCACTTCATCTCCAGTTTCCTCCCAGTTTTGTACCATTCAGTCATTTCCCAAAATCTGGAACCTTATTCAAATCAGACTCAAAGTGAATGAGTCTCCCTGGGTATAGTTCATTTCAGCCTGTCCATCTTAAAATATGAGACAAGTTATCTGGCCACCAACACACTCAGCAGACACATGGTGGGGAAGACAGAGGATAAGAGCCACAGTTACTTCTGTTCAAAAAGGGGGAAATGGAAGGAACAAGGAAATTTCCATAAAAATTCTGAGATCTACGCAGACAAGTGTATAGAGTTGCTTGATGAAGTTGCAAAGCTTGGGCATAATTCTCCACAGTTCGTAGCTCTGCTCTCATGTCTGTTTCTTGCTTGACCCTTCCTTTTCCACTAAAGGCAGCATGTGCCTGCAGCTGGCTAGTTTAATGAGCCTGCTTCCTGCCAGTGGAAGTTTGGGTTCCCAGCAGCCTCATTTCATTTGTACTTTCTCCATGTGTTCAGTCTCAGCTGGTGATCTTTTTGCTGAAGTCAGCTTCAGAGGTCTGCCATGAATTTCCTTGGACTTTGCTCCACTAAACAGTCTACACCCAGAGATCTTTCTGAGACAGCCCTTCTCTAGCTGGGGCTTTTGCTAAGAGGGCTGAGGGACAATACCCTCCAGCTTTCTTGTGATTGAGAGGATCTGCGATTCTTGCTGTTGAACTTCTGAAAGGACTCCTTGTGGGACTGAACACTACTCTGATCTTTTGACACTTCTGAGGTTCTAACAAAAGGTTGCACACTCACAACTTCAGTTTTGTACTCTTTGGCAGCCTCCCTGGTGGTGCTCAGAAGCCGCCTCTCCATTTTAGTGTCTTTTGCCATCAGGAGAGGCCAGTTTCCCATCTGTTTAATATTATTTCCCTCAATTTATTTTTCTGCGGCCCCAATGGCTCAGTGGTAAAGAATCCACCTGCAGTGCAGGAGACATAGAAGACATGGATTTGATCCCTGACTTAGAAAGATCTCCTGGAGAGGGAAATGGCAACCCACTCCAGTATTCTTGCCTGGAAATCTCATGAACAGGAGAAGCCTGGCAGCTACAGTCCATGGGGTCACAAAGAGCGGGACACTACTGGAGAGACTGAAGATGCATGCACACACATGTACACACACACACACACACACACACACACATTTATAACATAATGGGAAGGGAAGTCGCTCAGTTGTGTCCGACTCTTTGCGACACCATGGGCTGTAGCCTACCAGGCTCCTCCGTCCATGGAATTTTCCAAGCAAGAATACTGGAGTAGGTTTCCATTTCCACCATCTCCAGGGGATCTTCCCGACCCACGGATCAAACCTGGGTCTCCCACATTGCAGGCAGACGCTTTACCATCTGAGCCACCAGGAAGGCCCATAACATTTAAAATTGTCATTTAACCATTTTTAAGAGTTTAACTTAGTAGCATTATTACATTTAAGTGTTGTGCAACCATAACACTATTTCCAAAACTTCTGCATCCCCCAAAACAAGAACTCTGGAACCAAAAGTTGATAAATCTGCCTAATAGAAGATTTAAGTAAGTATTGAGTAAGTAGAATCATATAATCTTTTCTAGTTTGTACCTCACTTATTTCACTTAGCATATCATTTACAAAGTTCATCTTGTAGCATGTATCAGAACTTCATTGCATTTCAGGCTGAATAATATTCTTCTGTAATATTTTACTCACAGTTTATTCAAGGGGATTAATATTCTCTACCATGATTCTCAAAATTCTACTTGCCTCCACTCAGTTTCTAGTCCTGAAGCCTCTTTGATATTTTCAGATCTTTCTTAAAGTAGCACCATGTGTCTAAGTATCAAGATCTGTTCTAGCTGTCGTTCATACAAATATTACCTCAGACTTCGCTGCCTAAAGCACCACGTGCTCTGTTGGCTCAGTGTCTCTGGGGTCGTGGCCTGGACGGAGCTTAGCTGGACCCTTTGCTTCAGCATCATTCAAGGGTGAGCAAGGTATAGACTGTGGCCATGGTCTCATCTGAGGCTCCTTTGGCAAGGGGAGGGGTCTGCCTCCTAGATTTCTCCTGTGTTGTCGGACTGAAGCTCTTTTCCAGAAACTGCACCCAGTTCGTTGCCTCTGGGACTTTCCCATCTGATTGCTTACTTTTTCAGAGCCAGCAAGAAGGAACTTCTTGAAAGAAGGAAAA
Organism: Procapra przewalskii; assembly: GCA_006410515.1. Taxonomy (NCBI): domain Eukaryota; kingdom Metazoa; phylum Chordata; class Mammalia; order Artiodactyla; family Bovidae; genus Procapra; species Procapra przewalskii. Next base: position 6,773,028 of record SJYF01000373.1, on the reverse strand, counting down.
TACAGGCTTAGGTGGCATATCATGGAAATGACAATCTGTCGTCTTTGCCATATTCTGTTGATCAGAAGCAAGTCACAGGTCCCACCCACACAGAGTGGGAAGGAATTACACAAGACGTGAATTCCAGGAAGTGAGGCTCATGGAGAACACACTAGAGGCTTTTCAGTTGTGTTATCAAAGTAAAGAGACCCAGCCACCAATCAGGGTTTATGATATGATTTTTCTGTCTGCACAGGCAAATTTGCTTAATCCTGTGATGAGCCAAAGTGATGCTCTTTGCAAATCATTATCACTACTCTCCCCTAATGGTTCCCTTAGCTGCTTCTTGGGGAAAAAATAATATTGTGAAGAACTCAATACTCATACAGTTTCTCTGGTGCCACAGAAGATTCCATCCTCCCAGTGTGGCCCAGAAAAGCAACAATCACTTAAGAGTAAATCAAGGAGAAAATAGTTCTCACAGGGCTCTGATTGGTTCAGGCTGACAGGTTTCGTGAGAAACCAACATGGGTGGAACCAGAACAGAACACAATTTGTAGCGTAAAGAAATAGGACAAGGGAAAATGATACGGTATTGAAAATCTAGTCCATGCAGGATTATGAAAGACAATTCTCTTCACAGAAATTAGGTCTGTGGAAAAATGGATAATTTATGGAGAAATAGCACCAGGCTATTAATTCATTCTGAAATGCAAAATGAGAATGAGCAGTCATGGGCAAAATGAAAATCTTAATTTTTAATGCATCGTGAAATGCATCTGTGACCATCGGTGCTCTAAGAGGCTGGTGGTCCGAGAGAGCCAATAAGATTTCAGAACTGTTCAGCTTGTCCTTTGGTAAAAGCCAGTGAGGTATAAAGGACTCAGTAATGAAGAGCAAATGGCTGATATTGTGTATCTATTTTATCCATAAATTAATAAAAATCCTTGCACACCCAGAGTCACCGAGGTAACTAAGTTTGTGTGTTCTCAGTCGCTGTGTCTGACTCTTTGAGACCCTGCGGACTGCAGCTAGCCAGGCTCCCCTGTCCATAGGATTGTCCAGGCAAGGATACTGGAGAGGGTTAGATGCCCAGTGTTGTTCATGACCAAGAAAGGCATCGGAGGCCCAGTCTGTAATCTAACAAGAGATTCGCCTCTCTGGCACATGTTTGCTGGGTGATGGAGCAAGAAAGGCAGTCTCTCTTGACATCGCAGAGAATCCAGGGCTCGGAGCCTGTACGGCCTCCGCCTCCGGGCAGACTTCCCCCAGGGGAACTTCTGAGTGAGACCTCGACATAAATGACAGGCTAGCCCGGCAATTTCTAGTGCTCTCTGACTTCCCTTGCAGAGGACACCAGTTGCATTATCTGGTGTGCCTTTTGTCATGGAACTACTTTAGAAGAAGAAAGAGAAGAAAGAAAAGCACACTGTTGCCCACCTTAAAATGCAGCCAGGGATATAGTGGATGTAATTTATAGCATGGATAGAAAGTTCTAGGCTACACAGAGTTATCAGGTTCTCTGTGGCAGACTTTCAGCTGTAATAATACACTGAGTGTGTTCAGAGGGGAGCATGATGTAGACAGAGATGAGAAAGGATACATACAGTATGGTTTACTTTCCTTGTGGTAAGTGGTGGCTCTGTTGCTATGCTTTTTATTAAAAAGTCAAGGGTTTTATGAGTACTATAAGATTTTCCTTTGCCCACTCTACTCTTAACGTGGGTTTGATTTTGGTTTAGAATGTGGGTAACATCACTTTGGAAACTGGGGGTGGTCTTCTGTCCACATTGAGAAAGGCTCCACATGGATATTTTAATTTACTGCTAAGAATTCTGATGTTTTGAGCATTCTTGACTTACTTCTTCCAAACACCTTCTTAAAACAAATGGCAGCTTCCTCATAGAACAATCATCGCACCGACATGGATGTTAATAGTCACTGAGGAGTCAGGATGCTTTGCTTTACATCTTGTAACTGCACATTTGCAAAGGTCTGGTGCTTTTCATCTGCTGTATCCTCAGTTTTGTTTTCAAGGTCATCCTCTGTCAATTGGAAGCCTCCTTCCCCTTCCCTCCCACATGTAAGACTGTCCAGAGTCCCGAGCTATGAGACTCAGGGCCCTGGAAGACTGTCTTATGAAGAAGAGTGAGAACTCTTTAGTTTCGCTGGCTACTCTTTCATGAGAAGATTTAGAGATGAAACCATTTTCCCAATTAGTCCCTAGCTCTCCCTCTGCTGTGAAATATCAGCCCTCTCTCCCTAGAAGTAAGCACGCCACCCACTTTCCTTGGAGAGGCTGACTCTACAATTTATTTATTTATTTGTCTTAGTCCCCTCTACCGTGGATGTCCCATGGATGTTGCTTCCTGTCCCTTGCCATCACCATCGTATTTGTCCAACTTGGGCTGTCTCTGCCTCGGATTGTTGCAAACACGCCCTCTTGGCTGGCATCTGCTCCTCCTAGTCCACCTCTGGGAACTCAGCACCACCTCCATGCAAGCATGGAGAACTCCACTCCTCTCAGGGGCTCCAGTACCAGCAGCAGCCAACTCATCACTCCCACTCTGACAGTACTCATTTTTCTCTGGAGCTTGAGATTTCCTTGGTTCCTTGAAAATAAAGCTCAAGTTCCTCCACTCTATCTGTATAAAGACAGATCATTCCACTGTCAACTTTTTCTATTCACCTCTCTTAAGCACTTTTTAATCACAGTCTTCTCCTTCCTGTTGTTCAGTTGCCATGTCATGTCCAATGTTTGTGACTCCCTGGAGGGCACCATGCCTGGTTTCCCTGTCCTTCACTATCTCCCGGAGTTTGCTCAGATTCACGTCCATTGAGTCGGTGATGCTAACCATCTTATCCTCTGCTGCTTCCTTCTCCTTTGGCCTTCAGCCTTTCCCAACATCAGGATCTTATCCAGTGAGTCAGCTCCTTGCATCAGGTGGCCAAAGTATTAGAGCTTCAGCTACAGCATCAGTCCTTCCAGTGAATACTCAGGGTCAGTTTCCTTTAGGATTGACTGGTTTGATCTTACTGTCCAAGGGACTCTTAACAGTCTTCTCCAGTGCCACAATTCAAGAGCATCAATTCTTCGGTGCTCATCCTTCTTTCTGGCCCAGCTCTTACATCCCTACGTGACTACTGGGAAGACCCGCTCCTGCTTTCCACTCTTTCCCAGAACGCCCAGTGATGCTCTCTGCACTTCATCCTGTTGACTCCCGTCAGCTTGGCCTGACTTTTTGCTTTTCATGCTTATATATATTCCTGCATCTACCATATTCATTAAATGTCCTTCATTTGATGGGAAAACAGTTGAGACATATCAGCATTTGCTGTCAGGAAACTATGCTGCCCAAACTACCTTTCTTACTTTCTGGAAATCAGCTCCTCACCTTTGTTTTTTGCTCATTAAGATAGTGTATTTCTTACTATGGAGAACAGTATGGAGGTTCCTTAAAAATCGATAAACAACATGGACCTATTATATAGCACAGAGAATTAAATTCAATATCTTGTAATAAAG
>SJYF01000373.1:6753150-6764789 GCA_006410515.1 Procapra przewalskii | reverse complement strand
TCATCTGCATGCCTGTGTCTGGCTGGATGACATCAGGTGATATTTCTGAATCTCTGGCTCCTCTTCTGGGAAGAGGGTGATCTTTCACCCTCCCAAAGCCACGGTGAGCATCAAGTGCAGTGATGCCGGGACCTCCTGCCAGAAAGTCTCAGCTTCCTTGTGAGCTCTCTTCCCTACTTTTACTTCTTTGTTACTCCTGGTCTTCAGCTGCTCCTTTGAGTTCAAGCTTGTTAAAAATGATTTATACTAATGAAATGTTATTTACACAGTAAAGGACAGACTCGTGAAAAGGATAAGAATTTAAATTTCATAAGCACAGCAGCCAATAGAAAAAGTGTTGCATTCAAGTTCAAGAATGAGTTATAAAAGACTTGAGAATCTTTTCTTGCTCTGCCATTTCTAATTTGAAATTTCCCCAAAAATATTTTCCATGTTTCACCTGTGATGTTCATATCTCCTTGTTTTTGAATAAATCTCCAAGCCTTTATTTAAGTCTCAGTAAGAGATGGTCAGTCAAGCATCCTCATTGAGAACCGTTAGTTTTTCTCTGTGAATCTCAGCTCTTAAAGTTATAAATGTTGGCATCTCTTCAGAGTCCTGATTTAATATTTGTTGCTGTTAAATGTGAAGGAGTGGGCTTGCTGGGATCGGATGGTAGTTTCGTCTTTACTGTGTGGGGACTCTGGGGGGTTTCGCACAGCGGCTGCACTGTTTGCATCCCCGTCTATAGCGCGCAAGGGCTCCAGTTTCTCTATATCCAGAAGAAACCAGGCTCTTGCAAAGCTCTCTCTACTCCTGTGTTCACGGAGGCACTGCTCACAAAAGGCAGAATGTAGAGGCGACCTGAATGTCCATCTACAGATGAAAGGATAAAGAGCAGGATATACAAAAAATGGAATACCATTTAGCCTTGAAAAAAGGAGGAAATTCCACCATATGTAACAACATGGACCTTGAGGACATTCCGTTCAGTTCAGTTCGGTCGCTCAGTCATGTCTGACTCTTTGTGACCCCATGAAATGCAGCACACCAGGCCTCCCTGTCCATCACCAACTCCCAGAGTTCAGTCAGACTCACGTCCATTGAGTCCGTGATGCCATCCAGCCATCTCATCCTCGGTCATCCCCTTCTCCTCCTGCCCCCAATCCCTCCCAGTATCAGAGTCTTTTCCAGTGAGTCAACTCTTCGCATGAGGTGGCCCAAGTACTGGAGTTTCAGCTTTAGCATCATTCCTTCCAAAGAGATCCCAGGGCTGATCTCCTTCAGAATGGACTGGTTGGATCTCCTTGCAGTCCAAGGGACTCCTCAAGAGTCTTCTCCAACACCACAGTTCAAAAGCATTGATTCTTCGGTGCTCAGCTTTCTTCACAGTCCAACTCTCACATCCATACATTATGCTAAGTGAAATTAGCCATTCACCGGAAGACAAATAGCATGTGATTCCACTTATAAGGAGATACCTGAGACAGTCAGATACTTAGGATCAGAGACTGCAGCGGTGTTTGCCCGGGGCTGGGTGGAGAGGAGGTGGGGAGATAAAGTTTCAGTTAAGCAAGATGGACAAGTTCTAGAGGCATGCTACAGAGCTGCGCCTACGGTCAACAGTACAGTCCTGAACACTTAAAGATCCTTAAGAAGGCCACTCACATGTTCAAGGTTTAGCACGTTTACCATGATAAAATAGAGTAATAAAAAAACCAAAGGTAAACAGAAGTAAGTTCCAGATGTCAAAGGTTTGGGGACCCCGAGCCTTGGGTTGTTTGGGAGCTCACTGACACAGGCAGAGGGAGGGCCTGGATCTTTCATAGCCAGTTGATTGTGTGACCCCGAGGTCTACCCACTGTCCTCTGGGCCTCTGTCTCAAAGCTAGCTAGAGGCCGTGTTTGCTGGCCCTGAAATCACTGATGCTCTGATCCTGATACCACTTTCATGGACCCTGGGGACATATGGGTCCTTCCCTGGTGGCCGAATCCTCTGATGAGTTTGGAATGAGATACAACAGGACACTTAATGGACAAACTCCTCCCACTTCTAAGAAAGCCGCTCTAAAACCCATATGAGCCTTGGGTCCCACGTCTAAGTAAGCTACTCTAGAACCCATATAAGCTGCTCTAGAACCCATATGAGCCCTGGGTCCCACGTCTAAGCAAGCTACTCTAGAACCCATATAAGCTGCTCTAGAACCCAAATGATCCCTGGGTCCCACTTCTAAGTAAGCTGCTCTAGAACCCATATAAGTGCCGGGTCCCACTTCTGAATAAGCTGCTCTAAAACCCATGTGAACGCTGGGTCCCGCTTCTGAGTAAGCTGCTCTAGAACCCGTATAAGCTGCTCTAGAACCCATATGAGCCTTGGGTCCTGCCTCTGAGTAAGCTGCTTTAGCCGCTCTGGAACTTGTATGAGCATCGGGCCCCATTTCTGAGTAAGTTGCTCTAGAACCCGTATGAGTGCTGGGTTTCTCTGGTCCCCGCTGCTCTTCCCCAGCTCCCTTCACACCTGTGGCCTCCCAGAGCATGTGGGGAAAGCACAGGTGACAGGTGAGAAAGCTGGTGTCACACCCCAGCTCTGCCTCTGAGTATGCAGGACGCTTGGGGCCCTGTTCCACGTCTCCAGTCAGCATCCTTGAATGCAATCCCCTGGCTGTCTAGGAGGATGCACAGAATGCATGAGACATATGTTTATATATCATTGCTCAGTAACAAACCCAACAAGGCAAATTGAAATAGAAAATGTCACCATCATTATTGAAGCTTCCCAGGTGGCGCTAGTGGTAAAGAATCTACCTACAATGCCAGAGACCACGGTTCAATCACTGGAGGGGGCGATGGCAGCCCAGTCAAGTACTCTTGCCTGGAGAATTCCATGGACAGTGGAGCCTGGTGAGCTACAGTTCATGGGGCTGCAAAGAGCTGAACATGACTGAGGATCCACCCACCATCATAGTTATTGGCATCAAGTCACAGTGTTGGGGGAAAATCTTCTATTTTTGAATAATATACCATTAGCAACTCACATTTTATGTTTTTATATTTAAAATTAACTCTATCTTCATATTTGTATAATTTATAATTTGTACTTGTATAAATGTAGAAATTTATGTTAAATGTAAGTTATTTTATGTTACCTGAGGTTGGCACATGTGTTCAGTCGCTCAGTCATGTCCAACTCTTTGTGACCCCAGGGACTGTAGCCCACCAGGCCCTTCTGTCCATGGGATTCTCCAGGAAAGATTACTGGAGTGGGTTGCCATTTCCTTCTCCAGGGGATCTTCCCAACCCAGAGATCAAATCCTGGTCTCCTGCATTGCAGGTGGATTGTGTTATCAACTGAGCTACCAGGGAAGCCCAAAGTTGACATATGTGTTTCACTTTTAAGCTCTTTCAATAATAGCTGATAACCATAATGATGCTTGTTAGGTCAAGTCTTACAAATCCTAACTTGCTGCATAATGTCACACAAATTATTGAAATGAGGTGATGATTAGACATACTTGAGTTGCTATCGAGTCAGGTTATGATAGACTGAAATCCCGTGTCGTTTAACAGAGTTCTTATAGTAAACCTGGATAGCAGTAATAAAAATAAAAGTCATTCAGTCGTGTCCAACTCTTTGTGACCCCATGGACTGAGTACTCCATGGAATTCTCCAGACCAGAATACTGGAGTGGGTAGCCTTTCCCCTCTCCAGGGGATCTTCCCAACCCAGGGATCATACCCAGGTCTCCTGCATTGCAGGCGGATTCTTGCTGAGCCACCAGGGAGGCCCAGAAGGGACAGCAGTAGAAATCAGGGGAAATGATGCTCTTTATTGAGCACCTGCCGAGAGCTGGATGCAGTCTCTCAGCCTCTTGTTCTATGCAACCATTCTGTAAATGTGACTCAACTACACCAGTGCTTATGGATGAAGCCTAGTGAGGCAGCCCAGGGGTAAACTGCCCAAGGGTACTGCGCCTTTCCCTAGAGGAGGAGGCCAGAAGTGTCTCCATTCCAGTGTCTCCTCCTCTTCTACTTGCAGGAAGATGGGCTGAGAGAGAAAGAGTGTCTGTTCCAGGTCTCCGGCCAGGATTTAAGGCTAGATCACAGCAGTGATTTGGAACTGTGAGGATACATTTATTTTACTTAAAATACTTAGATCATTTTCGAATAGGCACTTTGGGCTCAATTATATTTGGCATATTGTCACTTCATTTCTAACCTTGTTTTACTTGTTCAGTTTTCTCAATCGAGTCTGACTCTTTGCAGCCCTATAGACTGCAGCAAGCCAGGCTTCCCTGTCCTTCACTATCTCCCAGAGCTTGCTCAGACTCATGTGCATTGAGTTGGTGATGCCATCCAACAATCTCATCCTCTGTCGTCCCCTTCTCCTGCCTTCAATGTTTCCCAGCATCACGGTTTTTAAGTCAGCTCTTCACAACAGGTAGCCAAAGTATTGGAGCTTCAGCTTCAGCATCAGTCCTTCCAATGAATATTCAGGACTGATTTCCTTTAGAATAGACTGGTTTGATCTCCTTGCAGTCCAAGGGACTCTCAAGAGTCTTCTCCAACACCACAGTTCAAAAGCATCAATTCTGCAACACTCAGCCTTCTTTATAATCCAACTCTCACATCCATACATGACTACTGGAAAAACCATAGTTTGATTATACGGACCTTTGGCAGAGTAATGCCTCTGCTTTTTAATATGCTGTCTAGGTTGGTCATAGCTTTTCTTCCAAGGAGCAAGCATCTTTTAATTTCACAGCTATAATCACCATCTGCAGTGATTTTGGAAAATAAAGCCTGTCACTGTTTCCATTGTTTCCCCATCTATTTGCCATGGGACAGGATGCCATAATCACTTTTTGAATGTTGAGTTATAAGCCAGCTCTTTCACTCTCCTCTTTCACTTTCATCAAGAGGCTCTTTATCTTTAGTTATTCACTTTCTGCCATAAGGGTGGTATTATCTGCATATCTGAAGTTATTGAAATTTCTCCCAGAAATCTTGATTCCGGCTTATGCTTCATCTAGCCCATCATTTTGCATGATGTACACTGCATAGAAGTTATATAAGCAGAGTCACAATATATAGCCTTGACATACTCCTTTCCCAATTTAGAACCAGTCTGTTGTTCCATGTTTGGTTCTAACTTGCTTACTGACCTATGTACAGATTTCTCAGGAGGCAGGTCAGGTGTTCTGGTATTCCCATCTCTTTCAGAATTTTCCACTGTTTGTTGTGATCCACAAAATCAAAGGCTTTAGTGTAGTCAGTGAAGCAGAAGTATATGTTTTTTTCTGGAATCTTTTTGCTTTTTCTATGATCCAGCAGATGTTGACAGTTCGACCTCTCTACCCTCTGCCTTTTCTAAATCCAGCTTGAACATCTGGAAGTTCTCAGCTCATGTACTGTTCAAGTGTAATGTGGCGAATTCTGAGCATTACTGTGCTGGCGTGTGAGATGAGTGCAATTGTGCGGTAGTTTGAGCATTCTTTGGAATTGCCTTTCTTTGGGATTGGAATGAAACCTGATCTTTTCCAGTCCTGTGGCCACTGCTGTTTCCAAATTTGCTGGCATACTGAGTGCAGCACTTTCACAGCCTCATCTTTTAGGATTTGAAATAGGTCAACTGGAATTCCATCACCTCTGCTAGCTTTGTTTTTCCTGATGCTGCCTAAGGCCCACTTGACTTCCCACTCCAAGATATTTGGCTCTAGGTGAGTGATCACACCAATAACCATCAAGGTAATCGTTATATTAAGTTTTACAAATCATAACTTCCTGCATAATATCAAATGAAATGTTGAAACTATAACCAAGCAACCTGGAGTTATTATTTAGGTGTGTTATGATAGACTGAAATTCTGTGTTTCCTAATCAAATAATTCAGTTTTATTGAGCCCCTACTGTGTGTGATGGATTGTTCTGTTCTCACTGTGTCCCTTCTAAGCAGTTTTCATTAGCACCTCCATGTGGACATGGGGAAACTCAATTTGAGAAAGATTAATGAACTTGGCCAGTACCCCGCTGTAGTGGGTAACTGGGCCGGCATTTGAGAACTGGTCCTTTGGGTACAAATAGAATACACTGATGTAACTGCATTTGCACATTTTTTTGCTTAATGTTAAGTGATGAATGATAAGACCTTATTTTTCTTTACTCTTATGAAGTACAAATTGTATCTTAAAAGAAAGAAGAGTTTTATTTTTTTTTTTGTCTTTCCATGACCCTCCCCTAGTTCATTAGCTTTCTTGATGTCCATAACATTGCAGTCATATCCTTTCACCAGCCCACACGATGAGAGTTCCATTGAGAGATTCTCATGAGCATGGAAATGAATGGAAGGTGAACTCATAACCCAAATCTTACTTCTGTGTTTTGGCTGAAAATTGCCACATACAAAAGGAAGAAAGACAGGACTTCCATGGTGGTCCAGTGGATGAGAGCCAGCCTCCAAACGCAGGAGACGTAGGTTCGATCCCTGGTCTGGGATCATCCCACCTGCTGGGAAACAACTTAGCCCATGTGCCACAGCTACTGAGCTGAGCTCTAGATCCCACCAGCTGCAGCTACCGAAGCCCGAGCGCCCAGAACCTGTGCTCCACAGCAAGAGAAGCTCCCGCCATGAGGGGCCCCCACATTGCAATGAAGAGCAGCCGCCGCTCAGTGCAACTAGAGAAAGCCTGAGGGCAGCAGCAAGGACCCAGCAGAGACAAAATCAATACATAAGTTTTTTTAAAAATACAGCAAGGAAGGCATAAAATATTACAGTATATATAGAGTTGCTTCTTAAATTCATGTAATTCTGAATGCCCTCAAAGGTTTAGCAGAAGAATAAAGCTAAAGACAGTGTCCCATACAGCTAAGATAATTCAAAAGCAAAAACAGCCTTAGTCCTGCCAGCACTATATTTATTACTGAACCATCACACCCAGTGTAAAGCAGTTGACAAAAGCCATGACTTCAGATATCAGCAGGTTGTAGAGGAGGGAGATCTATTTTCTAGATCAAAAGAACTGGATCACAGAAGGCCCTGAAAGGTCAGGAATAAAGACATCAAAATCAATACAAGCTGTCAAAAGGGCTTCTGGAAAAGTTAATCAGAGTTGATATAATACATTGGAAATTGTTTGACTCAAGTAATGGCACCTGTATTGTTAAAGCTATGGTTTTTCCAGTAGTCATGTACGAATGTGAGTTGGACCACAAAGAAGACTGAGTGCTAAAGAATTGATACTTTTGAATAGTAGTGATGAAGAAGATGCTTGCAAGTCTCTTGGACTGCAAGAAGGTCAAACCAGTCAATCCTAAAGAAAGTCAATCCTGAATGTTCACTGGAAAGACTGATGCTGAAAGTGAAGCTTCAATATTTTGGCCATCTGATGCAAAGATCCGACTCATTGGAAAAGACCCTGATGCTGGGAAGGATTGAGGGCAACAATAGAAGGGGGTGACAGAGGATAAGATGGTTGGATAGTATCATTGGCTCAATGGATTAGTCTGAACAAACTTTGGGAGATAATGAAGGACAGAGAAGCCTGTTGTGCTGTAGTACATGGAGTCGCACAGAGTCGGACCCACTTAGTGACTGAACAACAACAAATGTCTTCGTGGATACATTTAGAAACAAGTAAGACCTTGCAATTGGCAGTTTAAATAGCTTGCAATGCATGAAAATAATAATATTACAAAATAGCTGGATCTTGTGTAGCACATTGGATTTCGCAAAATACTTTGGGAAAGGTTATCTCATATGTTCCTGATTTTCCCCAAATAAGGAAATCATGGCTCAGGGAAAATCATTTGTATATGCAAAACCCTGAAGTTAACAGAGCAAGACCCTGGGTCCAGGTCTTCTGGCCTTAAGATGCTGGAAAGTCCAGGATGCTGTGGCCGCCTCAGGAGATACTGGGGTAAGAACTAATCATTCTACAGAAGGTAGTAACCCCACCCACAAATTAACAACCACAAGTTAATAACCCCGTCCACAAAGTAATAACCCAGCCCACAAAGCTGGATTAATTTCCTTTCCTTCTATATTATAAAGTGATCTTTAGTCCACCCCCAGCCCGACAATTTTTTTAGTACTAAAATACCTTTCCTCGTGGCTGAGAAGGTAAAGAATCTACTTTCAGTGCGGGAGACCGGGGTTCGATCCTTGGATTGGGAAGATCCCCTGGAGAAGGGAAAGGCTGCCCACTTCAGTATTCTGGCCTGGAGAATTCTGTGGACAGAGGAGCCTGTCAGGCTACAGTCCAGAGGCTCACAGTCAGACATGACTGAGCAACTTTCACTTTCACTGCTTAAGAGGTGGCACTAGTAATAAAGAATCTGCCTATCATTGCAGGAGATGCAAGATACACGGGTTCAGTCCCTGGGTTGGGAAGATCCTCTGGAGAAGGAAATGGCAGCCCACTCCAGTATTCTTGCTTGGAGAACCCACGGACAGAGGAGCCTGGCGGGCTACTGGCGAGCTACTGTCCATGGGGTCGAAAAGAGTCGGACACTGCTGGGCTCACACACATCCCGCTATACATACATCCCTTCAAGAGAATAGCGACCTCCCTGCAGGGGCACCTACTTCTCCTCAGATGGGGCTGCTCGCACCTTCCTTCCTGCAGAAAATAGGAAGGAAGCCTTAGCTGGGAGAGACTGAAGTTTTTAAACCTGAAAAGTAGTCGCTTCCTGGTGTGTGCTGGCTAGTTTGCTTTGCACTCCTGATTTTCCAGGGCTCCGTGGTCCTGCTGTGCAGAACAGGCACTTTTCTCTGAGGAGGGGCAAGCACATTTTCTCTCGGTCCAGTTGCTTTAGTTTGTTTTTGTTAAACTTTTGGACGAGGTAAGCCCAGCATATGATAGACAGAGGCACTTGCATGTTGCCAGTTTACACTAAGCTGTGTTGTTCAAAGGGTTATTATTTCATTTCTACCAAAATTCATTTCTGCACCTTTGTCTGTTTCCCCAGCAATACCTTAGAGGCTCGGTCACGAACACTGGTCCCCCATCTGTGCTGCTTACTCGGGCTTCTCACTGAGCTGTGGGAAGCTCCTGTTTAGTCTCTCAGCAATGTCTGATTCGTTTGCAACCCCGTGGACTGTAGCCCGCCAGGCTCTTCTGTCCATGGAGTTTCCCAGGCAAGAATACTGGAGTGGGTTGCCATTTCCTCCTGCAGGAGATCTTCCCAGTCCAGGGATCGAACCCAAGTCGCCTGTGTCTCCTGCACTGTCAGGCAGATTCTTTACCGCTGAGCCACCAGGGACGCCTGAAAGCTCTGCTTATGTTAATAAGTCAGTCAGTAGCCCTTCTGGGTTAAATAAAACTAGCTTTATCCATTGTTTATGAAGATACCATTTCATAATTCTAAAAAGGCTGTTCTCTGAAATATAATTTAATAAATAAAATTAAATACAAATCAAATAGTTGATTCTTACTCAATGGAAACATTGAAAATTTTTTATAAATAAAAATAATATATGTACATTTCATCACCATCACTCTCCCACTGCACTGTGCTTGTAAAATGCTTTCACTTGTACTTCTACATATTATTCTGAGTGGAATGATGGATCTCTCTAGCTGAAACTAGATATTATACCTTCCTAAGCATGAGAATGCAAAATTGGCTTTGTTATTTGAGATCCCAATGAAAAGCTTGCATATATGAAAGATTGTCAGCTTAAAAATGCCAGAATTTGTTGAAAGAGGCTTGACTATTTTTAAAAAGTTAATATCAGTACATGCAGTCAAGTGGTACAGTGGATAACTGAAAACATGGAAGCATTCTGAAATTTAGAACTGGAAGTGTGGCTATCACTTCTAAGAATGATGTACTATGCAGATGGAAAGAAAAGAAAATGATGGATTACAGGACTTAATCCATCAAAAGCCTGCCTCTAGAACATATGAATTATGCTACCACCTCTGGAAGCTGTAATTGATATGGAGACCTGGACTAGTTCACAAAAATATTTTCATTACAGTGTTGGAAAAGGCTATTGCCCAGATTTCTTTGGCTTTACAGAAAATTGGGGTTGTTTCTGCGTGTAACAATTCAAATAGAGTGATTGCAACATTAATTGAAAGAGAGACACTTTCCTGAAGATTTTCTGTTGTAAAAATGACTTTAGTCACACACACACACACACACATACACACACACACACTCTTTCTTTATAGGTTGCTAATACATTCCATGATAAAGGTTTTCCAATACCTGGTATTTTAAATACCTGAAATTATGGAGACAGAAACAGTATTCTCAGCAATAACAATTGCCACTCAATGCCATGAGTTTAAAAATCTTTTGTAGACCTACACAAATACACAGTATATAAATAAGAAATGGATTTTCTAAAGATGTTAATAAATATTGAACTAGAGGAATTGAACCCATGCTCCCTGCAATGAAACATGGAGTCTAACCGCTGGACAACCAAGCATGTCCCCCAGGCTTCTGTTTCAAATGATGCTAGAGTTTTAACTGCTGCAAAATGAGTAATGAAAAGTGACTTTCTAAATTTAAAGCCTTAGGAGAAGTTCCTGTAACAACAGTCAGGGAAGATTCTTTTCCAAATGCATCTTCAGTCTTTGATCGTTGGCCTGCGGACACTTTCGGTTAATTGTGGATTATGCGTAGAGGATGCTCCTGAGGTCGTTTATTCGACTTGCTGTCTCTGCCAAACTGGGCACTTATTTCTAGTCAATTACTGTAACTCACCTTGTTTCCCTGTAGTTGCACCGGGCACTTGCCACTGCAATTAAAGAGAATGGTCTCTGGGAGTCTGAACAGGCTTTGCTTGTTCCTAGTTTAAAAGAAAGCAATTTAGCTGTCCCATCCAATTGGCTTTTAAATGATGCTCTCCTTTGGAGATGAGGACTTCCTGTCCTCTGTATGCAGTTTGTAACATCAAGGATTGCCCTTGGGTACTTCCCTCTCCCTGTGTTGTTCACAATGTACTTTCCTACCAGTGTTGATTTAGCACGAGTGGTGTGTTGTAGAAATAGTTCACACGTATATTACGGCAACCAAAGAGTTTTAAGACAAGTTTTGGTCATATTATATTGATACCTGTCATTTGGCTTTACTGGTGGCAGACGGTTTTTCCTTTTAGAGGAAGTAACATAAGTGGTTAATTATATCAACAGTATGTTTTAATTGGTGTTTTGCCCAAGATTTGCATTTCCCATTTTTTTAAATTATTTCATCTGAATGAAATTATTGAACATGTATAATTTCAGTTGTTAGAACAATGCACATACATAATAATTTTCAAAGCAACTTATAATTAAGTAAAGAAGGAACTAACAGATGTTGGAACATGAAAAAAATGGTTTTAAAACATTGAATATTTTCCCCAGATGCCATGGTTTCTTTCTTCCCAAGTGTTATCCTTTTATTAATCCTTGAATTTTTGAAGAACAAGAGCCTCAGAACTCTTCAATGTAAATACAAGAAAGAGGCTGCTGCTACATTTTGATTTTTTTGGTTAATATTTCTGAGTAGAAATGCAAGGTTCTATTTAGAAGCCTTTAACGTTGGGCAGAAAAAATTTTTTTAAAGCTGAACGGTTTTGCTCTGTGGTCTGAGGATGTGCTGAAATCGCACACGTTCTTAGAACAGTTGTCTGTTCATTTTACTACTCGGCATGTTTTGTTTTTTTTT
>SJYF01000373.1:6737454-6748707 GCA_006410515.1 Procapra przewalskii | reverse complement strand
AGATCCAACCAGTCCATTCTGAAGGAGATCAACCCTGGGATTTCTTTGGAAGGAATGATGCTACAGCTGAAACTCCAGTACTTTGGCCACCTCCTGTGAAGAGTTGATTCATTGGAAAAGACTTTGATGCTGGGAGAGATTGGGGGTAGGAGAAGAAGGGGACGACAGAGGATGAGATGGCTGGATGGCATCACGGACTCGATGGACGTGAATCTGAGTGAACTCCGGGAGTTGGTGATGGACAGGGAGGCCTGGCATGCTGTGATTCATGGGGTCGCAAAGAGTTGGACACGACTGAGAGAGTGAACTGAACTGAACTGAGGCTGGTCATAAGTTTCCTTCCAAGGGGCAAGTGTCTTTTAATGTCATGGCTGAAGTCACCATCTGCAGTGATTTTGGAGCCCCCAAAAGTAAAGTCAGCCACTGTTTCCACTGTTTCCCCATCTATTTGCCATGAAGTGATGGAACTGGATGCCATGATCTTAGTTTCTGAATGTTGAGCTTTAAACCAACTTTTTCACTCTCCTCTTTCATCAAGAGGCTCTTTAGTTCTTCTTCACTTTCTGCCATAAGGGTGGTGCCATCTGCATATCTGAGGTTATTGATATTTCTGCCGGCAATGTTGATTCCAGCTTGTGCTTCATCCAGCCCAGTGTTTCTCATGATGTACTCTGCATAGAAGTTAAATAAGCAGGGTGACAATATACAGCCTTGACGTACTCCTTTTGTTTTAGAGTTACTGAGAGTTAGATGCAAAACAGATGGCTAGTGAAAAGCTGCTGGCTCGCACAGGGGGCCCAGTTCAGTGCTCTGTGATGACCTAGAGGGATGGGATAGCCAAGGGGGAGGGAGGTCCAAGAGGGTGGGGACACATGTATACACATAAGGACTCACTGCTGTACAGCAGAAAGGAATGCAACATTGTAAAGCAATTATCCTCCAGTAAAAAAGATACAAACCGTGTCCCCCATTGCTTTTCTCTAGCAAACCAATTGTCAGAGCTTGCCTGAGGTGCTGACATTTCCCTGAGGACATGTTGGGGGTGGCTTGCCTCTAGCACCCTCCCGGTGCTTTCGGAAGAACTCCCGCTGATTACCCTGCTGAACAGGGATTGGCCTGTGCACCTCCAGTGCATTTATCATGGTCTTCCATGCACTGCAAATCTCGTTGAAACAAACGAGCCCTTTAGCCTGCAAAGCCGGTAAACTGGAAACGCAAATACTTCTGGCCCATTGGAATTGATTTTATATTTTGTAAAACCCAGTTCCTTTGACTGTTGAGGTGTCATTCCGCGTGTGTGCTCTTCGTGAGGGTTGACACCCTTTTGCTTGGGAGCACGTGTCTTCAATGATCTCATATTTCTTGTGCTCTTTGTCTTGTCTGTCACCCTTGGCCCTCACAGATTATAATATTGGGAGACCCAGGACTCAGAATGAGAGGAACCTGACCAGAGGAAATTCCACTTCGTCCTGATACAAACTGTCAATTATTAGAATTCTGACTATACTCTTACCTGAATCTTCTCAAAAAGTAATTAATGGGAATGGTAACTATTTTTCCTCTGAAGTCTTTGCTCCTTATTCTTTAACAGAAGTTGCCGTGTCCCTTTTGTTGCTTTTAGGCCGATATTTCTGTAGGGGAGGCCTCCGAGTAGAAGCAGCTATGAGTTTATTACACATTTATCGGGTTTTGCCTCATTTGAAAGGAATCTGAATTAACTTTCAGCATTTGTCCTCAAGTTAAAAAAAGAGAAGGGACTAGTGTTATCACAGACAGGTTTACAAGCTGGCACTTTGCAGGCATTTTATTTGCATCTCAGTGGAAGACAGAACTGTGCTCGTCTGAGTTTTAGGTTGTCAGTCATATCCTTGTAACTGTACCAGGCTGAAATCATGAGTGAGCTTGAATTTCCAGAAAGCTGAGTGATGCTTTTTTTATGGTGCACTCCGCTAGAGAGGGGAGGTGTTCCAGGAGGCTTGGGGACACCTTGCTGTGAACACTATGAGATTCCAAGCACCCAAGTACAGATGCCCTGCCTCTGGGGCTCAGCCCTATATCCTCAGCACCTTCTGGATACCTGGAGCAAAGTAGCTGCTTAGTAAACTGTGAAATTTCCTGGCAAAATTCAAATGAAGGAAGAATCATCACAAATTTAAACCAACAGCAGAGATCACACATTCTCTCATGAAGTCCCCAAACAATCCTTATTTTTCAAGAAAAGTCAGGTCTTCATCATTTTAAGTTGCATGTGTATCTTTCTCCCTTACTTAGATGTTTGTGTGCCTTTTCTTGTGGCAGCATCACTGAGAAGGGGAGCGTATGAGAAGTCAGAGCTGGTGTTGCTAGCTCATTGAGATGGTAGCAGGGATTCTGAGCAGTTGACAAATTGGGACCCTTTGTTTCAAAGTGAGAAGCTCTTCCAGCAAGTTCTCCGAAGATAAGCTATCCAGTGGTTGAACTGCAGGAAGGCGGACCCCTTCCAGGGCCCGAGAGTGGGCTCTTGCTCAACGTTGGAAATGAATTCTCCAGGGAGACACACATCCTGGAAAATGAGAGGCTTCACTGGGAGGGGCGCCTGGGTGGAGAGCAGTAGGGTGAGGGAGCCCAGGAGGACTGCTCTGCCCTGTGGTCTGTAGTCTCGGGTTCTATGGTGATGGGGTTAGTTTTGAGGTTGTCTTTGGCTAAGCATTCTGACTCAGGGGCCTTCCTGGGGGCGCACACATTGCTCAGCCAAGGCGAATGCCAGCAAGGAGGATTCTGGGAGGTGGTCCAACACGTAGCATCTCCTTTAGACATTTTTCAGACTTCTGGTTGGTGGTGGCTTATTAATTCCATGTTCCTTACGAGGACCTCCTGTCGTAAAATAACTCACACAAATGGTTACTGTGGTACCTGGGCAGGGTGGGCGGTTTCAGTCCGCGTGTTACCCCTAACCGTTGAGTTGCTTGGCAAATGCCTTTGGCCTTGAGGGTTAGGAATGGGTGCACCCCAGAACCACTGCTCACCTGTAAGGGACCTTTTTGTGAAATAATACCTGTTTCCCCTCTTGAGGGTCCCAACACCACAGGCTCGGGGCTCCGCAGACAGCCAGCAGGTATTTATGCCCTTTCCTCTGAGGACAGACAGCCCTTCTGCCAATATTCATGGTTTAAGAAAACAGGCAGGCTGAATGTCAGCCCTCACAATTCCCTCTGCCAGGGTCTTCTTCAGTGCAGTGTACATATTGTGTAACCTTATGCAATGTTAATTCATCAGACTTTTATGTATAAATGTAAATTATACATACATAAATAATTGCATTTCACTTATATGTTCATATTTATGACATTTATAATGATCAAGTAGAGAACCTTGTAAATAATAAATTTGACATTAGTAAGATTTGAAAAGAAAAACAATGTTAGAGTTATCCCAGTGCAGAACAAATGTTTGATAAAATTTAACATTCGTAATAGTTTTTTTAAAAGTCAACAAACAAAGCATGGATTGGAGCTGTTATAACCTTATGAAGATACCTTCTAAAATGATACAGCAAACACCATCATACATGGTGGTGAAAGGTTAGATGCTCTTCAATTGAATTCAAAGACAAGCCATGGATTCCTGCCAGCACTGCTAATGTTCAGTATTGTTCTGGACCTCATGGTCAATTCAGCACAAGAAGGCAAAGAAATAATATTTGTTAGGTCAAGAATGGGAGTGATTTTTCCTGAGGAATGCTGCCAGCTCACTTACCATGTCTTACTAGTTAATAACCAGTCAATAGCTGTAGGGTAACACTCATTTATTGTGTCTGGCTAATGGTGCTGTGTTGAGCCTGAGCAGGTGGCATTGGGGTCATAGC
Source organism: Procapra przewalskii (assembly GCA_006410515.1). Lineage (NCBI taxonomy): Eukaryota > Metazoa > Chordata > Mammalia > Artiodactyla > Bovidae > Procapra > Procapra przewalskii. The sequence goes on along the minus strand of SJYF01000373.1, from coordinate 6,744,863 downwards.
AGGTGCCCACTTGAACTGTGGCCACGTGATCTCTGTGTATTCTCTATTGATTGAAAGGTTATTCTGCGCTTTTAAAGATTTTGAGGACCACTGAGGAAAAGCTGTCACAGCACAGGTGTGAAGGCTGGTTTTCTGATGTGTGGACCCCCTTGGTGACATGTTTGTCAGAGGAAGGGCCGAGGGGCCTTCTGCTCTTTGATAGGGAGCACGTGTCCCCTGCGGGGCTGAAAATTCTTCTGCTTTGTGGCAGGAGCAGTGTCCAGTGCCAAGCTGGAAATGGAGCATGGAGACCAGGCAAAATCAAAGAAGACAGTTGCGTGCAGACAGGGCCGTTGGCAGCGCATCCTTTGTCTGTTGTCTTCTGGGTGCTGGGATGGTGTGAAGGAGGGGGTGGTATTTGCGGGTAAATGTAGGAGAGTCCCGTATTACAGGAAAGGCAGCGGCAACAAAGACAGAGGCCTGAAGCCACGGCGTGCCTTCACGGGTCCCTAAGAGAGTGCCACGTGGTTCAGATACAGGGCGAGGGGTGGGAGGGGAGGAGCCAGGCAGTGGCTCTCACTTTCTGAATCAAAGCCAGTGCAGTGCATCTCACTTTCTGAATCAAAGTTGAGCACTTTGGGTTTTGTCCTACTGGTCACGCCAGCTTCCCAGGTGGCTCAGTGGTAAAGAATGCGCCTGCCGATACAGGAGACACGGGCTCGATTCCTGGGTCAGGCAGATCGCCTGAAGGAGGGCACGGCAAGCCACTCCAGTATTCTTGCCTGGGAAATCCTGTGGACAGAGGAGCCTGGTGGGCTACAGCCCATGGGTTCACAAAGAGTCAGACACGACTGAAGCGATTTAGCACACGTGCATGCAGGATGACTACAGACATCCAGATTTTCTCTTATGACAGAAGAAAATTTAGTTTTCTCCTTTTATTTATTTTTTTGTGTGTGTGGTTATTTTTTTAAAATTTTCATTTGTTTATTTTTGATTGGTTCACTCACTTTATTTTTTTAATATAGATTTATTTATTTTAATTGGAAGTTAATTACTTTACGATATTGTATTGGTTTTGCCATACATCAACATGAATCCGCCAGGGTGTACACGTGTCCCCCATCCTGAACCCCAGTGCTAGAGGTTGTTGCGGTTTATTATCCCACTAAAGATCCCAGCCCATATTCAGACAGAACATAGCAGTCAGGAGAGTAAGATGTGAGGTTTTCAAACAAGAGTTTGTACAGGCAGGCAGGAATGATACGAGCAGTTAGAAGCCTAATTATATGTTAATATATGCAATATACAATTATATATATAATTTCACAAAATTATTGTAAAAGTCATATTCAAGGCAGCTCCATGGGAAGAGAGTTTGAATGGTGCGGTGTCAGCCTCATAAAACCCTGGCTAATTAGTATTAATTGCATTTCTGTGACCCCAGGTTGTTGCGGTTGTTTAGTTGCTATGTGCAAGCGCGTTAAGTCGCTTTATCCTTTATTTTTCTTACTCCACATACTTTTATTTGTAGGAAAATTAAGCAATTTAGAGCTACTTCCATCAGATTTTGGTAGGGCAGGCCTTTGTATTCAGCCACCTTATGAATTTTTTTGCCCAAATTAGTAGAAACTGAAGGAAGCAGTTAGTAGTCTTGCTTAAATTTCACATTTCCTAGAAAAGAAAATGGAGAAGGCAATGGCGCCCCACTCCAGGACTCTTGACGGAAGAGCCTGGTGCTGCAGTCCCTGGGGTCGCTGCGAGTTGGACATGACTGAGCGGCTTTGCTTTCACTTTTCACTTTCATCATTGGAGAAGGAAATGGCAACCCACTCCAGTGTTCTTGCCTGGAGAATCCCAGGGACCGGGGAGCCCGGTGGGCTGCCATCTATGCATGGGGTCGCACAGAGTCGGACACAACTGAAGTGACTGAGCAGAAAAGAAAAAAATGAACTTCAAAATCATTCACAGAGCAGCTGTGAATTCTACAGAATTTAGTACAGAATTCTAAATATTCTAATGGGACATTTTCTATTCTCCTGAAAGATAGCTTTCCATAAAAAACCCAAGAAACACTCCTCCTTTATTAAAAGAACATTCTAGAACAATAGATTTGTAGCCACATTTATTAGTTCAGTAATATTCATATGGGGGTTTCCCAGGTTGTTCAGTGGTAAAGAATCCCTTGCCAGTGCTGGAGTAGGGAAGATTCCCTGGCGAAGGGAAAGGCTAACCACTCCGGTATTTCTGCCTGGAGAATTCCATGGACAAAGTAGCCTTGCGGGCAGTCCATGGATTACAGAGTCAGACACAACTAAGCAACTAACACTTTCACTTTTACAAAATCTAAGGAATGTATAGCACGTGTGCTAAGTCACTTGAGTTGTGTCTGACTCTTTGCAGCCCTATGGACTGTAGCCTGCCAGGCTCCTCTGTCCATGGGATTCTCCAGGCAAGAATACCGGAGTGGGTTGCCAGACCCTTCTCTAGGGGATCTTCCCGACCCAGGGATCAAACCCTCATCTCTTATGTCTCCTGGGTTGGCAGGCGGGTTCTTTACTACTAGTGCAACCTGGGAAGCCATGTATGGCATCAGTTCAGTCGCTCAGTCATGTCATGATAAATAAATATCTTTGACAAAAATATGGATTTGGTGCAAGTTTATCAGTGTGATAATCACCATATTGTACATTAAAGATGTATAGATTTTCAAATTATATTTAACTAGATGAAAATCTGTAATGTAGATCAGTCTTCAAAAGTTCATTTGGACAATAATTTTTTATCACAGACTTCTATAGCTGCATCTTAAGTATACTAAAGGCCAGAACTGTTTAGCTTACAAGTTTGGGGTTAACCTCTGGAATATCCTAATTCTACTACAGTCCTCAGTGATAGGAAAAGAACGACATCAATGCTGGTGGCCAGTGTCCGGCTGGGTTTAGGAAGCAGGTGTGTTCAAAGGTTTTTCTGTCCAGGCTGTGGCTCAGACTTCAGGTGCTCACCAAGTCTGGCTGTTCTCTTTGATACGTGCTCCAAGCAGTTGAATGATCCATTGTCCAGAATATCATCCCACTGAGGAGGGGAGAGAGAGGACCATGAAATGGGTGCACAGGACCTCCCACACATGTGCATGCATGCTGTTGCTCAGACGTGTCTGACATTTTGCCCCTCCCTGGACTATAACTTACCAGGCTCCTCCATCCATAGGATTTCCCAGGCAAGAGTGTTGGAGTGGGCTGCCATTTTCTATGCCAGGGCATCTTCCCCACCCAGAGATCAAACCCAAGTCTCCTGTGTCTCCGACATTGGCAGGTGGATTCTTTAGTGCTGAGCCACCTGAGAAGCCCCTGCAGTGGCCAAAAACTCAGTTTACAGAAAAAAATATAAGCAGACATGAGAAATATGTTTAGGCTATGACAAAAGAACAATAACCACAACATTAATAGTATTGTCAGAAATAAGTAAATTTAATTATAACCCCAAGAGATCAATAAGCCATTAAACTATTATTAGGAATAAATTCTTAGGAATAAATCCATCAAGAGCAGTCTTAGACAAATGATTGTGTTATGATGTTGTTGGTTCATTTAAACAGAATGAATATTCACTATTGTGATAGTTTATTTGAGGAAAATGTTAGAAAAGCTGTTAATTATTTATATTACTGCACGGAGATTGTGATTTTACCAAGAAAGCACAATGCCTTTTTCCTAGAGTTGAAATGCATCTCCTTTGCTGCGAGATTGGTGGCCTCTTGTTGCTGTAGCTCCCGGCTTTGAGAGGAAAGTTAGTAGCATAATGATGTTCCCAGGGCACCACCCAGGCCTTGGCATGACCCTTGGCCATCAGTTGTGACCACAGTCCTGGGCAGGATACCCTCTCACTTTCCTCTTTTCAGCAGACCTACTGCTGGGACCCTGTGCATATATTTATAAAACTGGGGCACAAAGAATTTTATCTTTAAGAAAAAATGTAAACACATACCCAGCACTTTTGATAACTTATATTTTAACCTATGGGCTTCCCTGGTGGCTCAGTGGTAGAGTCGCCCCTGCAAAGCAGGCGATCCTAGTTTGATCCCTGGGTTGGGAAGATCCCCTGAGAAGGAAACGGCACCCCACTTCAGTATTCTTTCTTGGAAAAATCCCATGGACAGAGAAGCCTGGCAGGGTATAGTCCATGGAGTCTCAGAGAGTCAGACATGACTTCATAGCAAAACAGTAGCATTTTAACCTGTTGGCCATTTATTTTCTGTAATTAAAACTTTAAACTTTTTTAAGGTGGGTGAGAGTGCACTGGGGTTTTCTTTTGCTTTGTATTAGCAGTGACTTTGTACAACAATATAATCATTGGTACAGAGCTTAAGGCAAAACATATCCTTCAGGGAATGGGGCTTCATCTTAAGTTCTATTCAAGCCCTTAAAGCAAAAGCGTTTACCCAACATGTTTACTCAAACACAATAAACTGAAATCTACAGCTTTAATGGACCTGATGAGGCTGAGATATAATTTGATGATCAATACATGTCTATTCTGTCATTATTCTATGAAATCGAATTCAAAAAAATTAACTCTGGATTATATCAGGCACTTTTAATAAATTGTAACAACCAACCTCAGCTTGATAGATAACATGCAGATTCTCATTAACACCTTGAATTTCCTAGTAATATTAATGACAAGGAATGGTCATTTTTTTTCTTTGAAATTCCTAATTTATTCCTCCCTTAACCCCTTTCCCTTTTGGTAAGCGTAAATTGGTTTTCTATGTCTGTAAGTCTGTTTTCTGTTTGTAAATGAGTTCATTTATATCTTGCAAGTTATACTTCCACATGCAAGTAATACCGTATGTTAATTGTCTTTCTCTTTCTGATTTACTTCACTTATACGATAATCTCTAGGTCCATCCAGGTTGCTGCAAATGGCATTATCCTTTTTATTGCTGAATAGTACTCCACTGCACATATGCATATTGGTGTGTGTGAATATTGATGTATATGTGTGTGTATATACGTGCATACATGCCTACCACACTCTTTATCCATTCGTCTATATCATTCATGCCATATGATCCAGCAACCCCTTCCTGAGCATGTATCTGGAGAAAAATCTACTTGAAGAGATACATGCACCCACGTGTTAACAGCTCTATTTACAATAAGCAAGGCACAGAGACAACCTAAATGTCCATCGACAGATGAGTGACTTTACTTTTATTTTTTACCTTTAACTAAATCTTTCTTATCAGAGAACTATCATAGCAGGGACAATGATGTTTCCATGAAGGCAAATTCACTGTCACGAGGTGACCAGAATGCCACCCCACCCCAGTGCCTGGAAAATCCCATGGATGGAGGAGCCTGGAAGACTGAAATCCATGGGGTCGCTAAGGGTCAGACACGACTGAGAGACTTCACTTTCCCTTTTCACTTTCATGCATTGGAGAAGGAAATGGCAACCCACTCCAGTGTTCTTGCCTAGAGAATTCCAGGTATGGGGGAGCCTGGTGGGCTGCTGTCTATGGGGTCACACAGAGTCAGACACGACTGAAGCAACTTAGCAGCAGCAGCAGCAGCAGCAGCAGCAGCAGCAGGCGACCAGAATAAGGGGTAAAGGAGGAGGCAGATAAGACAATCCAGCTTAATTTGAATCATCTACTAAGTTGAACCCCTGGACTGTTGAAAGGAAATCAGGATCATGGGATAGATTCCCTTTTATATATAAATGCCAAATAAATAAATATTTACATAGGAATGTATTCGTTTTCTTGGGCTTCCCAGCTGGCTCAGTGACAAAGAATCTGTCAGCCAACACAGGAGAGGCAAGAGATGTATGTTCAGTCCTTGGGTTGGGAAGATTGCTTTGAATAGGAAATGGCAACCCACTCCAGTATTCTTGCCTGGAGAATCCCATGGATAGAGGAGCCTGGCAGGCTACAGTCCATGGGGTCACAAAGAGTCAGAAATGACTGAGTGACTGAGCACGCACATGTTGGTTTTCTATTGCTATGTAATCAGTCAGTTCAGTTCAGTCGTTCAGTCATCTCTGACTCTTTGCAGCCCCATGGACTGCAGCATGTCAGGCTTCCCTGTCCATTGCCTACTCCTGGAGTTTATTCATACTCATGTCCATCAGGTCAGTGAGGCCATCCAACCATCTCATCCTCTATCGTCCCCTTCTCCTCCTGCCTTTAGTCTTTGCCAGCATCAGGGTCTTTTCCAGTGAGTCAGTTTGCATCAAGTGGCCAAAGTATTGGAATTTCAGCTTCAGCATCAATCCTTCCAATGAATATTCAGGACTGATTTCCTTTAAGATGGACTGGTTTGCTCTCCTTGCAATCCAAGGGACTCTGACGAGTCTTCTCCAACACCACAGTTCAAAAGCATCAATTCTTTGGTGCTCAGCTTTCTTTATAGTCCAACTCTCATATTTATACATGACTACTGGAAAAACCATAATTAGTACAAGCTTCATGGCTTAAAACACCATGCGTTTATGGTTTCCCAGATCCATGGTTCAGATGCCTGGACCCAGTGGAAGCAGTTCTGCTCAGTGTTTCACAAGCTGGTATTGACCAAGATGTTGGCCAGAGCTGCAGACTTGTCTGAGGCTCATGATCCTCTTAGGAGCCCTGTGGTTGTTGGCAGAACTCAGGTCCTTGAAGTCTGGGGACTGAGGGTCTAGGTTTCTTCTGACTGTGGGTAGGAGGATGTCGTCCGTTCCTGTGGGCTGCCCCCAGGTCCTGGCCACGTGGTCCACTCACAGAGAGGCAGCCAACCTTCTCAGAACCAACAGGAGGCTCTCTCTTTGGTCCACCGCAGGGAGGTCTCAGATAAGGAGGAGCCGCACTGTGCCGTCAGCTTCAGGAATCCATCCACACTCACAGGGAGTGGATTACACAGGGCGTGATATCCAGGTGGTGGGGCTTTTGAGGGTATCTGAGAATTCTGCCCACCACAGTCTGCCAGTGGGTCCTTAATGTCAGAGCTCCCTTAAGATCACAGCTGTGCCATAAGCAGGAATTAGGGGACAGGTGACTAATGGCAAACAGACCAGCCGCTGCCCAGGACCAGACAGGACCACTCAGCCCTCCATCCCTGACGAAAGGCAGAAGAACCTGGTATCTTTTCAAGAAGTCTTTCTGAATTTTGCCAATTGAATAAACAAATAGAAGATATTACAACTCTGTTTTAATCTAAGCTCTTTTAGCTGCAAAAGCAGAATAAAGAAAAAAACAAAAGTATCCAAATTATCTAAAAGAAGACAATGGTATTAAATTATTTTGCAGTCGGTGGTCAGGTAGAAAACAGTTGCATACATTTATAAGCAGCATCTGACTCCCATTTATTTTTAGTACATTTCTCAAAAGCTTAGAACCATTTGTTTTAGGGATTTGTGTGTGTGTGTGTGTGTGTGTGTGTGTGTGT
>SJYF01000373.1:6710327-6737300 GCA_006410515.1 Procapra przewalskii | reverse complement strand
CTAACAGTTGCCTAGGCTACTAAGTAACAGCTTTTAATATTAATATAATACACTTATTTTTTTAAACTAGGGTTTACCCAAACCGTGCGTATGGTTTTAACCTGTGTCTTCATGACTTAACGGGCTTCTCTGAGAGCTCAGTTGGTAAAGAATCCACCTGCAATGCAGGAGACCTGGGTTCGATCCTTGGGTTGGAAAGATCTGGAGAAGGAAAAGGCTACCTACTCCAGTATTCTTGCCTGGAGAATTCCATGGATGGTATAGTCCTTGGGGTCGCAGAGTCAGACACGACTAAGCAACTTTCACTTTGATGACTTATAACCATTCCCTTACTCCTTTTTTTTTTTTTTTTGCATTTTCTTGCCAAGAAGTGGAGCCACTTCAGTGCACACAAGTGTGACTCTATGAATATATCCGTAACATCTACATCTTATGTTTACACGGAAGATTTCTTTCCTTTAATCATTTTTCTATTGTATATGTATGGTGATAATCACACACACACACACACACACACACACACACACACACACACACGGTCATATTCTAGTAAGAAAGCAGATGATTTGCTTTTCTTACTTAAAAGAATCCAGGGCAACGACCATCATGTATTACTGTAAAAGCAATGCCCCGTGAGTTTGCCATAAAGTTAAATAACAGAGCCTCATTTTGGTTTGTGTTATTTACTCTGGTTCTTCCAAAATTCCTCTAAGAACTCTTAAAATATGTACAAATATTCTGAAGCAAGTATATTACAGTGAAGCATTTTTTCCTTTAAAAATGGAGGAATGGCAGTAATGGGTGGAATTTTTTGCTCAAGGTCACCCATTTCCATCATCCATCTGAGAAGAAAACATTTTTCCTAATGACAGCCTTTCACTCCTAACTAAAAGTAGTTTCTCCTCTCGTTGCAAGGTGTTTGCCAAAAAAAAAAAAAGATGTCTGAATTCTTGATGTTCACTTTCAGAGACTAAGAATTTAAGGGCTTGATAGTGAAAGAATAAAACAAATAAATGGATCTTCTCATTTGAGATGTAAGTTTATAGTGGACCACAAATCACAGCCCCTATAATAAAAAAGATTTCCAGCAACAGCCCTGATTTCCTTATTCTCTTGGGCTTTCTACAGTGTTATAAAAAGGAATGCCTAAAATTATGTGTGAGGAGGAAAGCCAGCTACCTTTTTATCGATATACACGTATATAATCTACCAAAACTCACAAGCGCACACATTTCTTACTTAGTGCAAAGGCACAGGAATATTTTGCTGCTTTTCTGCACCTGGAAAAATGCAGGTGGACTCCTTGCCAGAAGTAAACACACCCCTTTGAAAGCCCCTGAGATATTTATCTCAATCTGTCCCCCCTTTGCAGCCAGCGGTACTGCCAGTGCTTCACTCAAATGGAAGGAAGCTGCTGCAACCCCAGGTTTTACCCTCAGAAAGCTTGCAGGCTTGGGGGACCCCTAGGTAAACAAATGGTCACAGACTCCTGAACGTGGTGTAAGAGGGGAGTGTGGCTGCTTAGAGGAGGTCTGCTGAAATGCAGGCAGTTATTGCAATAGAACAGTGGGATTTTAAAAAATTTATTTATTTTAATTGGAGGCTAATTACTTTACAATATTATTGTGGCTTTCACCATACATTGACGCAAATCAGCCACGGGGGTACACGTGTCCCCCATCCTCAACCCCCCTCCCAGTTCCCTCCCCTGGGGTGGGGATTTTTTTTTTTTACATTTCAACAATACTTTTTTTAATGGAATATAATTGCTTTGCAATGTCATGCTAGCTTCTGCTGTACAGCAGAGTGAATCAGCTCCAGGCATCCATGTATCCCTTCCCTCTCTTGCCTCCCTCCCCTCACCACCCCACCTCCCTCGGTCATCAGTGAGTACCAAGCTGAGCTCCTTGTGTGATAGAGTAGGTTCTTACTAGCGATCTACTGCAAGGAGGTCCTGCCAGTCCATCCCAAAGGAGATCAGTCCTGGGTGTTCACTGGAAGGACTGATGCTGAAGCTGAAACTCCAATACTTTGGCCATGTCATGTGAAGAACTGACTCATTGGAAAAGACCCTGATTCTAGGAGGAGTTAGGGGCAGGAGGAGAAGGGGACGACAGAGGGTGAGATGGCTGGATGGCATCACCAACTCGATGGATGTGATTTTGAGTGAACTCCAGGAGTTGGTGATGGACAGGGAGGCCTGGTGATTCATGGGGTCGCAGAGTCAACACGACTGAGCGACTGAACTGAACTGAACTGAAAGTATCTGTATGTCAAATCTGGTCTTCCAGTTCTTCCAACCCTCCCTTTCTCCTGTGTGTCTACAAGTCCATTCTCTGCCTATTCATCTCTATTCCTGCCCTGTAAATAGGTTCATGAGTATCATTTTTCTAGACTCCACATCTATGTGTTAATATACTAATACAATATTTGGGGTTTTTGTTGTTGTTGTTGTTGTTTTGCCTTTCTGACTTAACTTCACTCTGTATGCTAGTCTCTAGGTCCAGTCCCAACTACAAATGACCTAATTTCATCTTTTTTATGGCTGAGCAGTTTTCCATTTTGTGTATATGTATATATATCACATCTTCTTTACCTATTTATCTGTCAGTGGACATCTATGTTGCTTACATGTCCTGGCTATTGTCAATAGTTTTATTATAATAAATTGTAAATAGAAAAGCATGTCCTGGCAGTGAACATTGGGATACCTATGTTGTCTTTTTTAATTATGATTTTCTGCTTGCTGGGTCGTATGTGTAAGAAAACGCCGTGGGAAAGAAATCACCTCTACAGACCGATGGAGAGAAAAAAGCCTTTATTGGGCGATCGCTCCCGGGCAGAACTCCCAAGAGCGGGCAAGCGAGAGAACAAAGAGAGTCTGCGAGGTGTGAGAGGCGGGGAAGGGGTTTTATAGCCTGGGCCGGGAGGGATTCCCATATGAGGAAGAAAACGCAGGCTCAGCGATGATTGGTGTTCAGGGGCTCCGTGTCGGTTCCTGACTGGTCGGTCTGGCTGTCGGTCCGCCTCCGGGGTGGGTCTGCAGCGCGGGCTCCGTGCCGGTTTCTGATTGGTCGGGGGTGTGTCTGCAGCGTTCTTTGCCGGGGCGTGTCCCGACATGCCTGGGCATACCTGGGCATGTTCTGGCAGGCGCAGGCCTGCCTCAGCCAGCTTGCCCGGACCTTTCAGTGTGGTGGCTCTAGCTTTAGTTTTTTACGGGACCTCCATGCTTTTCTCCATAGTGTTTCTATCAGTGGATTTTTATACTTAAGAATATTTATTTTTTTGTTCCAATATTGCTTTTAACCATTAATGATGAATAATAGTAATGGAAATAAATCGGGAATATTCTTTAAAATCTCTAAATCATCCTGCTCCCTTCAGTCTAGCTGTTGGTCACGTTGATGTTGCTCAGTCACTCAGCCGAGTCTGATGCCAGATCTTTTCCTTTCTATGAACCATTTCAATTGTATATCGTTGTTTAGTTGGACAGTCGTGTTCCACTCTTTTGCAGCCCTGTGGACTGTAGCCCTCCCAGCTCCTTTGTCCACGGGATTTCCCAGGCAAGAGTCCTGGCATGGGTTACCATTTCCTTCTCCAGGGGATCTCCCAACCCAGGGATCAAACCTGAATCTCCTGCCTCTCCTGCACTGGCAGGTGGATACCATTGAGCCACCTCGGAAGCCCTCAAGTGTATGCACTAAGTATTTATTTTGGGTCAGCAGACTAAATCAATAGCAAGATGGTGGATTTCCCAAATGTGTTTGTTAAGTGCTTTGAGGTCATCTTGTATAACCTCTCACTTGACATTTTTTGGATATCTTCTGCTATAGGCTGAATGCTTGTGCCTTGCCTCTGCCCTCCCCCACCCCCAATCTGTGTGTTGAAGACCTAATGCTGAAGATGATGGTATTAGGAGATGGAGCCTTCAGGGCATGATTAGACTATAAAAGTGGAGCCCCCACGAGCGGGATTCGTGTCCTTATGAAAGAGGCCCCAGAGAGTTAGCTGGCCCCTTTCACCATGCAAGGATATACAGGGATATCTGTAACTCAGAAGAGGACCCTCACCTGGCCAGGCAGACAGGCACCCTGGTCTTGGACTTCCAGCTCCCAGAATGGTGGGAAATAAATTCCTATGGTTTGCTAACCACCCAGTCTGTGGTATTTTGTTATAGTACCCTGAACGGACCGAGACATGTTCTAGGATTTGCAGAGAATTGTCCTATCAGAAGATTATTCTTGCATTGTTAGAAGGTGGGCATCCAGTTGGCACTAGTGGTAAAGACACTGCCTGCCGATGCAGGAGCCTCAGGAGACATGGGTTAAAATCCTAAATCCCTGAATCAGGAAGATCCCCTGGAGAAGGAAAGGGCAACCCACACCAGAATTCTTACCTGGAAAATCCCAAGGACAGAGGAGCCTGGCAGTCTACAGTCCATGGGGCTGCAAAGAGTCAGACATGACTGAGCGCAAATACATACAGAAGTTAGAAGGTGGCCTTTGGGCTGAGTTCTCCTTCTACCAAGCCATCTTGCAGCACACAAACTTCTCCAGACCCCAAGGAAGGTAATAATGCCTTCGTGTTCAAAGATCCTCATCAGCATGGAAATGCACTGCAGCTGAGGAAACTGATTGTGAGAGAAATAAGATTATAAAAGAATGCAGTTCATTCGTGTGTACATAGTGGCTATAACAAGCAGTTGCTACACTGGCTGATTGTATGACAGAAAATATAGATTTTCAGGCATAAGTGATGACAGGTAAAATTGGGCTTGATGCACATTTTGCATTTATGAAACATTTATCTATGAGTTCTTAGTAGTTTACATCCAGCTGCAAATATTCCAACATGAATACCGTAAAATAACTGTAATTTTAGTTTGTGTGCAGGTATGTATATGTGTAAGCAACTGTCTTGAATATCGTCTCTAAATTTAGCAAACTAACCATCAGTTTTTTAAAAGGTATTTTTCTGTGACCATATGTTTTAATATTTGCATTGGGTAGGATTAATATACTGCAGATGCTTAACATTTAATAAATTAACAAACATGTACATCCTTGCAACCGCAAGACAAGAGGATAAACGTGCTCGTCAGCTCCAAAGCTTCCTTGTTGCTTTCTGTAACCCGCCCTCGTACACATCCCTGCCCCCTCTAATCCCAGAGAGCTGCTCAGCTTTTTGATTCTACATTAGTTCCATGTTTCATGAGTTTATGTGAACAGCATTATACTTTGTCACTCATTTTTTGGGAGCTTCTTTCACTCAACACAGTTCTTTTCAGATTCTTCTGTGTTAAACATAACAGCAGTTCATTTTTTTCATTATCAAGTAGTCTCATTTGAATATAAGATGATTTGCTTAGATATCTACCTGCCGATGGATATATGCGTTGCGTCCATTTTTTTTTTTTTTTGGCTAATGCAAACGAAGCTGTTGTAAACATTCATGTCCAAAACTTTGTGTGGACATGTCCTTTCTTTTCTCTTGGATAAATATCTAGCAGGGAAAAGTCTAGGTCACTGCAGTTAAGTATCAGTTCAGTTCAGTTGAGTCGCTCAGTTGTGTCCGACTCTTTGCGACCCCATGAATCGCAGCACGCCAGGCCTCCCTGTCCATCACCAACTCCCATTCACTCAGACTCATGTCCATTGAGTCAGTGATGCCATCCAGCCATCTCATCCTCCATCGTCCCCTTCTCCTCTTGCCCCCAATCCCTCCCAGCATCAGAGTCTTTTCCAATAAGTCAGCTCTTCTCATGAGGTGGCCAGAGTACTGGAGTTTCAGCTTTAGCATCATTCCTTCCAAAGAAATCCCAGNTTCAGAATGGACTGGTTGGATCTCCTTGCAGTCCAAGGGACTCTCAAGAGTCTTCTCCAACACCACAGTTCAAAAGCATCAATTCTTCGGCGCTCAGCCTTGTTCACAGTCCAACTCTCACATCCATACGTGACCACTGGAAAAACCATATGTTTACATTTTTAACCAAGTGTCAAAAAGCTCTCAAATCAGTTGTCATTTTGCATTCCCACCAGCAGGGTGAGAGGGAGAGCGCCTTCCGGTTGCTCTGCAGGCTCACCAGAGTTTGATATTGTCAGGGACAGGGTTTCTTCTGTTTGTTCCATGTTAACCCTTCTAAAGGGTGTGTGGTGGTTTCTTGCGGGTTTAATTTGCTTTTTTGTTTCTAAACAATGATGTTGCGTATCCTTACATATGCTTTTTGCCATCTGTGTTTCAGGTGAACTGCAAAGGGCCTAAGGCATGCATATCCATGTGTCCATTCTCCCCCACGTTTTTTCTTGTTGATGCTGAGTTTTAATTTTTTAAATTTGCAGTGGGTATGAGTCTTCTTATCAGGTATCTGATTTGAAGATATTTTCTCCAGTGTGTAACTAGTCTTTCATTCTCTTAATAGTGAGTGTCTTTCAAGAACAGAGGTTTCTGATTTGATTAATACAACTTGCTTTTACTTCTTTTTTGAGTGATGCTTTTGGCATTGTATCTGGGAAGTCTTTGCTTTCCCTAGGTCCCGAAAATATTCTCCTAGGTTTTCTTCTAGACGTTTTATGGTTTTAGATACTGGTCTACTATTCATTTGAGTTTATTATCACAGGTAGTGCTAGATATTAATCAGAGTTCATATTTTTGCATATGGATAACAAATTGTTCCAGCACGATTTGTTGGAAAGACAACTTTCTCCACTAAATTGTCTTTGTATTTTTCAAAGAATCAGTAGATCCTATGTATGTGGGTCTATTTCTGAGCTTTTCATTTTGTTCCTTTGCTCAATCTTTCAATCTTAATGACACAGCATTTTCATTATTGTAGCTTTATAATGAATCCTGAAGTCAGATTGTGTAAGTCCTCCAGTGATGTCCTTTTTTTTCCAGAATGTGTTTGCTGTCCTAGAAACTCTGTATTTCTATATGAATTTTAGAATTAACTTGTCAAATTTATATTTTTAAAAGACTTCTGAAATAGTGACTAAGACTGCTTTGATTCTATAGCTCATTTAGAAGATTTCAGTTTCTTTTAAGTGTATGAGTCCTGTACATATTTTGAGACTTATTTTTAAGTATTTCATATCTTTGATAGTACATAGGAACAAAATTATTATTTATATTTATCTTATATTCTTTAGCTTTAAAAAAAGCATGCAGGCTTTAACCTTTGACTAAGCAGTTACTTGTATGGTTTTAAATAAATTTCCTTTGATGAATTTATAAATTTTATTTCTATTCCCAGTTGACTGAGAGTTTCTGTAAGCCTTATCAAATGATATTTCTGTGATGTTCATATAGATTTACTTTTTACAATTAGAGTATAATTGACTTACAATGCTGTGTTAGTTTCTGCTGTACAACAATGTGAATCAGCTATATGTAGACAGATGTCCCCTCCCACTGGGACCTCCCTCCTGCTTCCTATCCCACCCTGCTAGGTCAGCACAGAGCACAGAGCTGAGCTCCCTGTGCTAGACAACAGCTTCCCACAGTTAGATTTACTTTTTAGACTGTTGATATGGTGAATTCCATTCATAATGTTCATGCAAACTTACACCCCTAACATTATCCCTACTTATGAACTATTAGCCTTTGTGTATAGTTGGGAATTTTGTTGCTTAAAACCCTGTTAAGCACTTTTGTATCTCAGCTAATGGGGGATAGTCACATGTAAGTTTCTTTCTTTCTAATGTCTTCTTATATCAAATTAGAGTTTATGTTGTTTACAGTTGACTTTATCTCTCTTCTGTATATCATCCATGATTCTACTTAATATATTAGTTTCTTCTAGCTGCTTGAACATATGCAATACAGTTATAATAGTATTAAATATCAGCCACAGATATTAAGAAACAGAATCACAGATTCCGTCACGTATGTCATTTCTGTGCCAATTTCAGTTGACTTATGTTTCTTCTCATAAGAGGTTCTGTTATTTATTTTTTTCAGAAGCTTCTTTGCTTATCTGGCAATTTTAGACCAGATGTAAGATATTTTGACCTTTTCCTTGTTCATCAGATAATACTGAATTCCCCCAAATATGCTAGAGCTCTCCTTTGGGACAAGATCAGGTTATGTGCAATTTGATCCTTTTAGTTTTTTATTTTTGCTTGTAAGCTTTGCTAGTTGAGATCAGAACAGAGTTCGGTCTGGAGTGATTTTTCTGCAGTGTGGAGATAAGACCCTCCTTGGTACCCTAACTGATGCTAGGAGAGTTACGGAGTTTTTCAGTCTGGCTCTCAGGAGTGAGCACTATTCCCAGCCTCATGCCTGTGACAAGCGCTGCTCTCTGGTCTTTCCAGATGGGTCTTTCGCCACCCTTGTGTACTGTGGTCGTGCATGTGTGTGGGTTTCTGCTATTCTAAATGCTGGAAGGAGAGGCTGCGCATAACCAGAGTTTTCTTGCCTTGCTGGCCTCGCCTTTGCAGAGCTCCAGCGCCTTTGGCTTCCTCCAGTCTCCAGCTCTGTCTCCCTGAATGCTAGCCTGTGCCTGGCCTGGGTTCTCCCTTCCTCCACCACCTGGAAACCTTCTTAGGGTTGTAGGCTTCGCCCGCTGGGGGGCTCACTTCATGTTTTCCAAACTTGGCAGTCAGTATCCTTCTTCACTGGATGGTCAACGTCTTAAGAACTGTAGTTTTATGTATTTTAAGTTATTTTTGGTGAAAGAGTTAATCCCATTTCTGTTACATCATCTTGGTTGGACACAGAAGTGATTCTGCAGCATTATAACTGAATACACTGTCGCCCTTTCCTTCTCTTCCTTGCTGTGACCTCTAAATTAACTTCCAGGATTCCCTGTCAATCTTGGCTCTGTTTCCACAAGCTCCTGGGGTCACAGATATGCTTCTGTGCATGTGCTTTGATGCTTTGGCCCTTTGAGAGCACAGTTGCCTTCCTTTCTTGTTTCTTTTCTGCAGAATGGCTTTCTGTTTCTTCCTTTCTTGTTTCTTTTCTGCAGAATGGCTTTCTGTTTCCGTGTGTGACTTGCAGTTACTGAAAGAAAACTTGATAAATGCATGCAGAAAGCATGAGTATTCCATGATGAGAAGATATTTATATATTCAGCTATTGATGAAATCACTTTAAGGGTAATTTTCTTATTTTGTGCCAAACATGTGGTGTCGATTTTCTTTTCTTGGATTGTCACCGTCTCTGTATTTTACTTCCAACCTGTGGAATGTAAGGCATCTTCACTTTCTCAGTGGAAAAGCTAAGAACAAAATACAGCACCCCCACCTGACCATCTAATTTTTTCCCAAATTTATACAAATTCCACCAGAATGGACTTTCTTGTGAATCGATCAGTATTTGTCCATTCACCAAAAATAATATTGTTGGCCTTAAGATTGATAGTATAAAATAAATATGACAAAGTTCTTGCTCTTGACACATTTTCAATCTATTAATGGAGGCTGAATTATACATATACAATTAAATGTCAGTGAAATACATGCTTTAATTATATGAAACAGGTCTGAGATGCCATGGCCTGAACTGGAAAAACAGATGGTGAAGGTGGGGAGGAGAGAATGAACCCAGGAGGCTCTCTATGTATGTAGGACTCGGCCCAGAGGTGAGGGAGTAGGAAGCGCCGCCCAGGTCTCTGGAGCAAACTTTCAGTGCCTGCTTGTGCTCCTGTCGACTGGGACAGAGTGGACGCAGACAACACGCTGGAAGAGCTGCTGAAAACTGCTGTAGTAATCGTGCGTCTTTTTCCTTTGTTCTTTTTGCCTTTATTTTATTTTTTCCAGCTTTATTGAGGTTTAACTGACACGTAACATTATGTAAGGTGCATGTGTATATATTTAAGGTGCACAGTGTGTGGATTTGATTCATTTATAAACTGCACAATGGTCACCCCATAGTATCAGTGAGTCTGCACCTCCGTCCTGTCACGTAATCACTGTGTCTTTGCTGCGATGAGGACACTGCAGATCTGCTCTGTCAGCGTCACTCAAGTGCGTGGTGCGGCATCACCAGCTGTAACCATCAAGCTGTGCATCAGATCCCCAAACGTGTCAGTCTTATAAGCGGACGTGTGTGCCCTTTGACCAATATTTCCCCATTTCCCCCAACCAGGGAGTTCCCTGGTAACTTCCACGCTACTTTGTGTGTCTCTGAGTTTGTCATTTTTAGATTCCACATATAAGTGAGATCATACAGAATGTCTTTCTCCACCTCTCATATTTCACTTAGCATAATGCCCTCAAGGTCCAATCAAGTTATTCAAATGGGAGGATTTTCTTCTTTCTTGTGGCTGAATAATATTTGTGTGTGTGGACATCTTTATCCATTAACTTGTTATCAGACACTTAGGTTTCCATATCTTGGCTGATGTGAATAATGCTGCAGTGGGCATGGGAGTGTAGATATCCCTATGAGGTCCTGACTTTAATTCCTTTGGATATATAGCGGCAGTGAGATTGATTTACTTGCAGTTATTATCTTAGCTTTTCCACAAGAATATTAAGAATCCTATGTGGCAAGTAATAACAATTAGTTCCCTGAAATCACTTTTAAAACCAATTCTTTCAATAAGATAAATGTAATGCTGTTCCAGGTCCATTCAAATTTGGACTTGCTTGGATTGTCACGGTCTCTCCATTTTACTTATAGCATCAATTCCTCAAAAAATTGGAGCTCACAGGCACAGTGAAGACATACAACAACTTACCATTTAATTGAGTCACTTTATAACTTTGGTTATTAATATAAAACAGATCAGTCATACCATTTCTCAGGTATTTCTTTTAATAAATTGGATGTTTTAAATGAATGTATCATCATCAGATCTTAAAAAGCAGTTGAAAGGAGAGGTCCTGAAACTCCTGTTGGATTTTGAGCAGTGATGAGTTAATGGGACACAAGGAGACAGAGTTTGCTATCAGAGGTTTAGGTCTAATGGCTCTGAACTGGTCTTCTTCACCCTTGAGTTGTGCCCACCTCTGGGACGATTTCATCCCCACTCCCTTCTGACCTGTTAGCAGTAGACGGAGGCAGACTCAGGTTTTAAAGTACATTCGCTACTCATCTGTTTCAAAACCAAATCTTCGTCTCCATAGAAGAGGTGAAATTTCTAGTGCAAGGAAGGTCAGAATTACTGGACTTTCTACATTTTTTCTTGAGACATGGGATCTTAGGTTTGTGGGTGATGCCAAACGTGTCAGTGCTAAGAGCAGGGGTCCGTAAGCAGCATGTGCTTTAAGTCCATTTTGGCAAGGAGCCCGTGGCACTTGCCCAGCCAGGCTGGCACAGAGTGAGGAGGGAACGTGCATGGAATTTCAGTCTGGGGCTGGCAGTGTCCCACACCGTGGGCCTGGACGGTCCGAGACAAGGTCCAAGGCATTCCTACCCCGTGGTCTCCATTTCAAGTGAAAAAAGCACACACGTGTTCTGTCTAGTACGTCACATGATTAGGTTTATGGCACCCATTAGAGCTTTTTTTGTTTTCATTTAAAAAGCAGCATCTGAAAGATGCCATAATAAAAGATGCTATAAGCAAAGAAAGGAAGTCACCTCTCTTCCATTGTGTGTTGCTGTGGAGACAGGGGCCGTCATGTGGGATGGGGAAGGGGTGCAGTAGATATTAAAGTACGAAAGTGGTGATATTTTCTGTTAAAAACCAGTGAAGTCACAAAATGAAAACCTTTGATTATGGTTCCTTTAAAAAATTTTAAAAGATGAACTCTGAGTAGAGAAAGCTAATTAAATAATTAGAATTGTGACAAAATAAACATTGAAATAGGCTTCCAGTTAAAGCTTCTGGTGTGGATGCACGTGGCTGCTT
The DNA here is from genome assembly GCA_006410515.1 of Procapra przewalskii. NCBI lineage: Eukaryota > Metazoa > Chordata > Mammalia > Artiodactyla > Bovidae > Procapra > Procapra przewalskii. Next base: position 6,725,506 of record SJYF01000373.1, on the reverse strand, counting down.
TCTCTCCTACCAGAATTCATTTATACAGTATTATGGTTTTTCCTGTGGTCATGTATGGATGTGAGAGTTGGACTGTGAAGAAGGCTGAGCACTGAAGCATTGATGCTTTTGAACTGTGGTGTTGGAGAAGACTCTTGAGGGTCCCTTGGACTGCAAGGAGATCCAACCAGTCCATTCTGAAGGAGATCAGCCCTGGGATTTCTTTGGAAGAAATGATGCTAAAGCGGAAACTCCAGTACTTTGGCCACCTCATGTAAAGAGTTAACTCATTGGAAAAGACTCTGATGCTGAGAGGGATTGGGGGCAGGAGGAGAAGGGGACGACCGAGGATGAGATGGCTGGATGGCATCACTGACTCAATGGATGTGAGTCTGAGTGAACTCCGGGAGTTGGTGATGGACAGGGAGGCCTGGCGTGCTGTGATTCATGGGGTCGCAAAGAGTCGGACTTGACTGAGCGACTGAACTGAACTGAACTGAACCAAGACTTTATTTTCAAAGCATACGCCAGGCAACACAGTTCTTACTGTGTCCAAATATCTGATGAAGAGGGGGTATGAATGCATGACAAGTTCATAGAGATTAGAAAACCATCCCTACAAAATAGGAGAGCCCTTGACTCGGGCCGGGAAGGAACTGGCCACAAGACAGAAATTAACCCGTTTTCCGCAGCAGTCACCTATGGATAGTGTCCATCTAGCAGTGAGTGCATGCACTGGATTTAGAGCTAACCAAAAGTGCAGTATGACTGCATTAAGATGACAGTAGGTGGGAAAGCTGCATCAATGTTGGAGACACGGAATGAGAAAGAAAGTCGCTCAGTCATATCTGACTCTTTGAGATGCCATGGACTATAGCCCGCGATTTTCCAAGCAGGAGTACTGGAGTGGGTTGCCATTTCCTTCTCCAATGCGGAGTGAGGGTGAGGAATAAAAATTGAAATCCTTTTCCCATGGTACACAGTTAATAGATGATGCCTGTTACTGGAAAATTCTTGTTGTTAGCTGTAAGGAATAAATATCTAGATATCAACTGAAAGAAATGGGAGGGGGGAGGACAGAATTTTTATGTTCTTTGTTCGCTAAGTTGTGTCCAACTTTTTCTGACCCTGTGTACTGCAGTGAGTGCTCCAGCCTTCTTTGTCCTTTACTATCTCCTGGAGTTTGCTCAAACCCATGTCCATTGAGTCAGTGATGCCATCCCACCATTCATCTGCTGTTGTCCCCTTCTCCTCCTGCCTTCAGTCTTTCCCAGCATCGGGTATTTTCCAATGAGTCAGCTCTTCACAAAGTATTGGAAATTCAGCTTCAGCATCAGTCCTTCTAGTGAATATTCAGGATTGATATCCTTTAGGATGGACTGGTTGGATCTCCTTGCAGTCCAAGGGACTCTGGAGAGTCTTCTCCAACACCATAGTTGAAAAGCATCAATTCTTTGGTGCTCAGCTTTCTTCACAGTCCAATTCTCATATCCATACATGACCACTGGAAAAACCATAGCCTTGACTAGATGGACCTTTGTTGTTAAAGTACTGTCTCTGTTTTTTAATATTCTCTCTAGGTTGGTCATAGCTTTTCTTCCAAGGAGCAAACACTCTTTAATTTCATGTCTGCAGTCACCATCTGCAGTGATTTTGGAGCCTAAGAAAATTAAATCTGTCACTGTTTCCATCATTTCCCCATCTATTTGCCATGACATGATGGAACTGGATGCCATGTTTATTGTGAAAATTTTACTGTTTCTCATAATAAATGTTAGAAAGCTACTTAACTCCCATTTGATATGTATGTTTCAGTTGAGTTCAGTGCAGTTCAGTTCAGTCGCTTAGTCGTGTCCGACTCTTTGAGACCCCATGAATCGCAGCACGCCAGGCCTCCCTGTCCATCACCAACTCCCGGAGTTCACTCAGACTCACGACCATAGAGTCAATGATGCCATCCAGCCATCTCACCCTCTGTCGTCCCCTTCTCCTCCTGCCCCCAATCCCTCCCAGCATCAGAGTCTTTTCCAATGAGTCAACTCTTCACATGAGGTGGCCAAAGTACTGGAGTTTCAGCCTCAGCATAATATGTATGTTTAACATTAATACAATTGTTTTAAAAGTATGGCCATCATTGGGTGTGTTGCAGGTTGTAGGTTTTCTCTCTAATGAAACATCCTCTGCTGTCAAAAGGAGGACTTGGAATCTAGTGCTGTATTCAAAGTCAGACTCTGCACCCCTTAGGTTTGGTCTTGTTTCTGGAGACATAGTGCTTAAAATTCTCTTCCAATAATTAGACCTAGGTGTAGGGTCCTGAACTGCACCACCCACCACTGCATGGCCCCCTTGCCTGGATCCTCCCACCTTTGCTTGTTGGGGAAGCACCTGGCTTGAGGAAAGGGAGCTGAGACTGAGAAAAACCACTGAATTGTCTTGTGGAAATTTCTTATAGACTAAAAGCTATCATGTATTGTGTTATCAACTGGATAGCTACCTTTCTAACACTTTGAATGTGTGATCCAGAGCTTAAGCTATTCATAAATCTCAAATCAAACACATTATCATCCTAAAAACAAATATTGGTTCCATCATTTTAATTAACTATAATCTTAAAAAACAAAACCAGCTAAACCTATCAGAATAAACAGCATTTTCAGTCATGTTTAAGTGAAAGAAAGATGATTTGAGGGAATCACCATTTTCGTTGCTGGGCTAAGTCGTTTCAGTCATGTGTGACCCTGTGTGACTCCATGGACTGTAGCCCGCCAGACCTCTCTGTCCGTGGCATCTCTAGGCAAGAATACTGGAGTGGGTTGCTGTTTCCTTCTCCAGGGGATCTTCCCAACCCAGGGACTGAACCCACACCTCTTATGTCTCATGCATTGGCAGACAAGTTCTTTATTATGAGCACTGCCTGGGAAGCCCTTTCACCATCTTTATTCACTTTCAGTAAATATAATTATAGGTACCATTTTTATTCATATGCAATCACATTTATTGTCTCATTCTCATTGTTGATGGAGAAACTGTGCAGATTCCTTTGCAGTTAACTTCTCTTGAATGCCTAATTTCACAACAACAACAACAAAAAGTGCTTTTAACTTTGTCGAGTAGCTGGTGGGTCTCAGGACCTGAAGTTTGAAAGAATCCTGTCTTTCACCTAAGGAAGGAAGCACTAGGCTCTGTTTCTGCAGTATGATAAGCACATGTCATGCGTTTTCTCTCCCAGGAGTACCAGCCTTGTAACACCAACCCATGCCCTGAGCTGAAAAAGACCACGCCCTGGACTCCCTGGACGCCCGTCAACATCTCTGACAATGGGGGTCACTATGAGCAGCGATTTCGGTACACGTGCAAAGCCCGTCTGCCTGATCCAAACTTGCTGGAAGTGGGACGACAGAGAATCGAGATGCGGTACTGCTCCAGTGATGGGACCAGTGGCTGCTCCACTGACGGTGAGTCAGCAACTCCGCAGGGACTGCCCTGCTTCCAGAGACAGGCGTCCGTCTCCTCTCCAAGTTCACAGAATAGTTGGGGGGGGGGGTGGATTTGTCCTGTTCATTATGGCCTAGCCATGTTTATAACAATGATCTCTCTACCTCAAAACTGAATTTATAGCGAACTGGTGGGAAAGACCCTTACTATAATATTCAGTTACGTGTTGGGGTGGTTCCCTGACTTCATCCCTCAAAATAGCACCATATTTATAATGGGTCCAGAAAAATGTATGGGAGATTTATTTAGTATTAGAATATATACTGAGGAACCTCTGCATTCTTCCATCAGCACTTTTATTCACATACAATTATATATATTTATCATTGTTGATGTCAGATACTATACAGATCCCTTTGCAGTTGGTACTGAAATGTAACCTGCAAATAAAGCTTTTCCTTTTTTTACTCCCCAAATGGGAGAAAGACAAAGGAAGTGGATATCTGTGTTTATATCTATGAAAGAATCTTTCTGCTAAAAAAGGCAGTATGTGAAAATCCTTTACTACTCTGTGAAACTGCTTTGTCCCTTATAGTTGTATAAATCCCTTCAATGCTGTATGATTATGTAGGGAGAGCGCTAGGGTAGACGGGATGATCCACTCTCAGCCTGGCCCTGCCACTGAATGATCACCTTCCGCCACTAACCCCACGCCTGCCTGCGCCCACCGGGCAACTCACTAGCTTCCTCTGGGGCTCAGGTGTCTCTGCTACAGAAAAGGGAGTGAGGTTCGCCATCCCAAAGAGATTCATTTCTGCTTCTGTCTTTATCTCTCCCCTGACGCTCATCTGATTTAAGAAAACCGGTGCAGTCCTAAAAGGAAAATAAGATGGTTCTTGGAGCAAGATGATGAGAACAGTGGTAGTCATATCTTACACTGCACCAGCTCAAGCATTTCTTACACTTCTGCATTTATGATTCTCTGTTATTCTCCCAATGTGACCATGGTAGAGAATACACAGCCACCATCAACATCATTTTTAGGTTCAGAGTGACTGGCCTTGATGGACCACAGAGCTGTTGAGTCCCCACGCTGGGCTTGCTGTGGGTGGGATAAACTTATGGAGGTGCCATGAGTCTGCTCCTGCTTTTTCGCAGGGCTGCGCTCACAAGGAATGGCTCTGAGTGAGGGTCCCCAGCTACACATGGGTCTCAAGTCTCCATTCCTCCTCCTGGAGCTGCCCGCCTGGATGCTTTGCAGCTCAACAGTTGCCCTCAAGAGCCACTCCCAGTCATATTTCCACTGACATTAACTGTCTCCTGACCTCAAACCATTCTGTTCCCTGTGGTTCAGCAGCTATACAAGGTGTTCGTTGTTTCTTGGTGGGGAAGGGGGCAGGAAGTCTACTAGAGTGAAGTATTTTATTTGAATAAGTATACACTTTAAGTCAAAGGAATAAACACTACCTGCAAAATCAAGCAACATGATATGCATTCTGATTCATTATAAAATCCTACTTTAGTGAGAAAGAAAGCTAGGTGATAGAATACCAAGAAATAGGTAACTAAAGACCCATTTTAAATATATATGTACCACAGGAGATGGTCTAAAGATCTCAAGTTAGGGTTCTGTGGTGAAATATAAAATGTGCAATTTAATATGAATTTTCAAAAATTATTTTAGTATAAGTATGTTCCGTGTGCTTCCCTGGTGGCTCACATGGTAAAGAATCTGCCTGCCATGCAGAAGACCTGGGTTTGATCCCTGGGTTGGGAAGATCCCCTGGAGAAAGGAAAGGTAACCCACTCCAGTATTCTTGGCTGGAGAAGACCATGGATAGAGGAGCTTGGTAAGCTACAGTCCATGGAATTGCAAAGAGTTGGACACAACTTAGCAACTAACACACACATTTTCCATCTGTCTTTTTTTTAAGATAGGTATATCCCATGCACTTATGTACATATTTATACTAAAATATTACTTGTTATTTATCTGAAACTAAAATTTAACTGGGCTTCCTGTATTTTATTCACTAAATCTGGTAACCCTGTTTTAAATTCAGTCACTTATTCCCTTATTTCAGAGCAGGCTGTGAACTTAATTCTTATGACATCAAAGGTAAAAAACAAGAAAATGAATGACATTGTTTCTTTAATTTTATTCTCTTTTCTGAACATATATTTTTTTAATCCTTCCTTTCTCATATATATATAAAACCAACATTAACATTCATTTTTAATGATAGTAATATAAGCTAAGGAAATTTTCTATATACATTTTAAAAAGACATCTTGCCTTTCCTCTGAAAGTATATTGTGGGCATGATTTGAAAAATACTTCCTTCTAGCTTCTTACTGGCTTCAAGTTCTAATTACCAGCCACCCATCTTGGTATTGATACCCTGAGAATACAGAATTGGACTCGTTTGGCTCCTATCACAGAAAACAAGGCTAAATTATGTGTTCTATATTGATTAACCACAAAGGACTGTCTCATCGAGAAATAGGTTTCTCATCCATTTTCTCTGAAGAGCATCCCACATAGGTTTCCGAGCCACAAATTTTAAGTAAGCAGCCAAGAAGCCTAGAACCATCCATATGTCTGCCTCCTCACACCCAGAACCTGATGCCATACTTTGAGAGTTTTTTTACTAAAACCCGATGGCAGAGACTGGTGGGCTGCTGTCTACCGGGTCGCACACAGCTGAAGTGACTTAGCAGCATGCCACCCTGCTTCCATTTGAGAAAATGACTATTTCTTAATATTTTAAGGCAGCAGACATGTTCATCAAAATAATCACAAATTGTACAAGGGCAATTTGTTGCAGAATTCCCAATGGAAGTGAGAAGGATGTATTTTCTTTGAAAGAAATTTCTCAGAACAGTAAGTGATCTATTACCAAAAAAAAAAAAAAGGACTCTGTTATTGTACAAGGACTTTGCCACATTCACAAATCGAGGTCTTAGTTGCACCATTATTTAATAGCAACTGTGGAGATAGAAGACTTGAATTATAGGAGATTATCAGGCAAACTGCAATTTTATTTTTATTTCGTTTTTTGCTTCTGCAGTGTCAAAATTGTTCCACGGATACTGGAGAATGTAGCCGCAGAGGCAGAGCAGAGAGTGGCTGCAGAATGAGAGTTAGTTTGGACTCTGGTTACTCTAATAGCTCCTAACAAAATCACACTTGAGCCATTTCCTTGGCAGGCCTGTCCGGAGATTTCCTGCGGGCGGGGAGATACTCAGCCCACACCGTCAACGGGGCGTGGTCGGCCTGGACGTCATGGTCGCAGTGCAGCAGAGACTGCAGCCGGGGCATCCGGAACCGGAAGCGTGTCTGCAACAACCCAGAGCCCAAGTTCGGGGGCATGCCTTGCCTGGGCCCGTCCCTGGAATACCAGGAATGCAACATCTTGCCCTGCCCAGGTGAGCAGGTCCCAAAATCTGGAAAAACTGAAACATCAAGGTCTTAGAAGACCTTCTCATCCAGCTTCCCTGGCTTTATGTTTGAGTATAGCTTGTGATAGATAGGTGGGTACAGGCACAGGTGGGGATGGAGGTGTAGATACATAAATTGTGGACTTCCTGGGTGGCTCTAGTGGTAAAGAACCCACCTGCCAATGCAGGAGACATAAGAGATGCTGATTAATCCCAGGGTCAGTAAGATCCCCTGGAGGAGGTCATGGCAACCCACTCCAGTCTTCTTGCCTGGAGAATCCCATGGACAGAGGAGCCTGGTGGGCTACAGTCCATGGTGATGTAGAGTCAGACATGACTGAAGTGGCTTAGCACAGCACAGCATAGATACAGGTTAGATGTATAGACGCTGATGTGGATGTAGATGTAGGTGTAGACGTTGATGTCGACATAGATGTAAGTATAGATATAGGTTTAGATATATGGATATAATCTTCCAACTGCCTTGCTATAAAGACAAATATAACCTCGACCAGATTATGTTCATCTGTTTCTGCTGCTGTCAAAGAAACCAGGACGTACTCAGAGCCCCTCTGAGGGATGGTGGGCCCAGGCACCGCACCTCATGAGAAGTGGGCTGGGCTTCTTCGCTTGGAGAGACGTGTCCTGTCCTTGACACCAGAGGCTGGCCCTTCAGCCTGTGATGAGCCCAGCCCCCAGAACTGGCCTCCCTTCATACCATAGAGCCTTGACCAGAGTGACAGCTAACAGGGCTGGCCCCTGAGCGCCTGCGAAGCCCGTCCTGGGTGCCCTCAGCTGACAGGCGTCCACCTCCCCCTGAGTTCAGTCCTCTAAACGTGCAGCGCCTCTCCGGCAGGCCCACTGGAGATGCGCTGTCAGAGTCTCCTCCCTGAGTCCACGAATTCCCGCACAAGTGCAGGGTCAGTAAATGAGCTTCAAGGGCCCCCACGCAGGGTGCTGAGTACCGACACAGCTCGGAAGGCTCCTCTGCCGTCTCTGATGCTCTCAGCATCTCTGCCTTCTTCCTGCCCCAGCCCTGAGTGCAGCTCTGTCACCAGAGAGCTTCCTCTGGCCTTCCCACATCAGAGCAGCTTTCATTTAACCCCATGCTGCATGGCCATCCTGCGCACTGGGCTCTGGGTTTGTATCCTGCCTTCAACTTTTGCAGAGTGGCCACCCAAGGAGGGTGACCATCTCACTCCTGACCATGCCCTCAGCTCCCAGCGAGCCTGGCACATGGTCCAAATAGCTCCAGTGATGGTTGTTGAAGGATGAGAAAGCAAGAAATTTGTTACTTGATTTTCCTTTTTTTAATTCATTCAGTTCTTCAGCAAACATTTTGGATAACCCACTGTGCATTATTTACTGAATATAAAAGACTCGGGCTTCCCTGCTAGCTCAGCTGGTAAAGAATCCCCCTGCAATTCAGGAGACCTGGATTTGATCCCTGGGTTGGGAAGATCGCCTGGAGGAAGGATAGGCTACCCACTCGTCTTCTTAGGCTTCTCTGGTGGCTCAGACAGTAAAGAACCCACCTGCAGTGCGGGAGACCTCAGTTCCATCCCTGGGATGGGAAGATCCCCTGGAGGAGAGCGTGGCAACCCACTCAAGTATTCTTGCCTGGAAAATCCCCATGGACAGAGGAACCTGGCAGGCTGCAGCCCATGGGGTCACAAAGAGTTGGACACGACTGAGGGACTAAGCACAGCACAGCACAGAGAAAGACTCAGTGACCTGGTCGAGGTTGGAAAGGGACTTAAGAATTTAGTGAGAAGGCATCCTGTGAACAATGGCAACCTCGTAGGGTTTGGGTGATGACAAAATGCAGGGGCTATGTCAGCCGGGGACCCATTGAGCTGCAATCGGGGCAGCTGTACCAAGCAAGCTGCCCCTGGGCTGAGTCCTCAGGGCCAGATGCAAGTTGGCCGTATAGACAAGCAGGGGTGGGGAATAAGGGGTCATGCTAAGTACGGTGCACAGGGCTTTTAAAGGCACAGAAGCCTGCATCAGTAGCATCTCTTTCAGTTGGTTAAAAAAACAACTTCCTGAATTCCTTAAGCAAAGAACTGGCTTGCAGCAGTACTTAGAGAGCATCTGTTAGATGGACAGATGGATGGATGATGAGCGAATTGTGGGCGGATGATGATGGATGATGAGAGGATGGTGGGCGGATAGTTGGGTGTACAGTAAACTTAATATACAGTCCCCAGCCTTGTAGTGGGGACTCCCAGTCGCGTTCCTGCTCCTCCCGCTACTCTGCACTTCCTAGATTCTCTCTGCCTAAATTTCCCCAGCCTCAGGAGACTCTTCCCTACAAACTACCCAGCTTTCTTGGCTGAGCCATGCTGAGGGGCTGGGAAAGGTCATGTCTTTCCCACAGCCCCAGTGTGGAGAGTTGAAGGGCTCCTCTTTCCCCGGGGGGCCAAGAGGGAACCCGTGGGGCAACCTGATTAGATTAGCATCTGTGCTCTAAAGAGAGGCCGTGAGGCAGCATGAGAAAGTCAGGACCCCTCACCCACGCCACCTCCCCAGACTCCAGACCCGCGCCCTGGCTGCCGTCAGCAGAATGTGCAGACTCCTGCAGATTCTCGGGCGCTGCCCTGGCCCTCGGGTACTAGGCTGGGGTCCATCTCAGACACATCCCATCAGCGTGACCTAGTGGCTGCTTTTATTTTTGTGGATGTGCTGGTCGAACCAGCACTGTGTATACATAACCTTGCTGTATTGCGATAGCTCTTTTGAAAGCCAAGATTCCCCAGAGGGCTGTGAAAACATTCAGAGTGGCCCTCTTCACTTTCCACTTGGGAGGTTACAAGTTCAGGGGCTAAGTGGGGCAAACGCTAATTCTCTCTCCCACCTCCTAGAAAATTCCTGACACAACTCAGAGGGATTGGAAGCACTCAGCGCTTTGCATGCTGAGCTGCTCAGCCAGTGATGGGCTATTTTTGCCTCCTCTAGGACTCTCCCCTCTATGAATTTACTCCTCCTTCATCCTCTTGGGTCCACAAAGGGGCCCTATATTTTATTTTAAAATGAGTTTTCTCATTATGGGCTTCCTCGGTGGCTCAGGGGTAATCCACCTGCCAGTGCAGGAGATGTGGCTTTGATCCCTGGGCTGAGAAGATCCCCAGAGAAAGAAATGGCACCCCACTCCAGTATTATTGCCTGGGAAATCCCATGGACAGAGGAGCCTGGCGGGCTACAGTCCATGGGGTCAGACATGACTTAGTGACTAAATAACAACTGTGTTCTGTCTATAATATATATTAGGCACCTGTGGTGTGCAAAGAACACTTACTTCTTTGTCCGTGAAATCCTGAAGTCCACACTTTGTTCAGTAAACTGCAAGGAACATGAAGGGAGCCTAAGACTTTGGTTCTGTCCTGTGTTGGCAGCAGTGAGTTAACAGCTACAGAACCAGGTTCATGGTCAGCCCCAGAGGCCGGATTTTGTTCTGCAGACATACATGGGTTCCTCGATCACCCTTTCACTTGCATGTTACATGCTTAGAAATATTTCCTGAAAGAATTGAGAGGAACTGAGGGAGCATGGGGAGGAATGTGGAAGACCCCACATGCCCTCCTGTGATGGTCCAGGAGGTGTGATGGTGTGCCTGACGTGTTCCCGCAGTGCAGACCCTGGGTAGCCCCACCAGCTCGGTCAGATGTGGGTTTCAGAAGTGCTGTGATTTTGTGCCCCTTCCCAGTGGATGGCATGTGGTCTTGCTGGTCCTCCTGGTCCACGTGCTCGGCGACGTGTGGAGGGGGACACTACATGAGGACCCGCTCGTGCACAAACCCAGCCCCCGCCTATGGAGGTGACATCTGCCTGGGACTGCACACAGAGGAGGCGCTCTGCAACACGCAGCCCTGCCCTGGTAAGCAGCCCCATCTGGCCCCGCGCAGAGGACAGGGCGATTTCGGCCTTCTCCTTGGTAAAGACTCTGCCCATGATGCAGGAGATGCCCCGGAGAAGGGATAGGCCACCCACTCCAGTTTTCTTGGGCTTCCCTTGTGGCTCAGCAAGAATCTGCCTGCAATGAGGGAGACCTGGGTTCTATCCCTGGGTTGGGAAGATTCCCTGAAGAAGGGAATAGCTACCCACCCCAGTATTCTGGCCTGGAGAATTCCATGGGCTGTACAGTCCGTGGGGTCGCAAAGCATCGGACACGACTGAGCGACTTTCACTTCCACTTTTCGCTTTGATGGAGGAACGGTGAAACTGACAAAAGCGTGTCTCAGTAAGACTAAAAGAGGGGAGCATAGCAGTGCCACAGCGTTGCCAGTGAACTAACCTCATAGCACGTTGTTCTGTTAATGCAATGGGATCATTCTCACCATGCCATGGTTGCAGAGCTAGCAGTGGAAACTGGTGATGACCCAGCATTCTTACAGTATTCAAGCTTGTGATGGGTACTGAGGGGCTTCCCCTCTGGCTTGGTGGAGAATCCACCTGCCAGTGCAGGAGAGGCGGGTTCAGTCCCTGGGTCGGGAACATGCCCTGAAGAAGGAAATGGCACCCCCTCGAATATTCTTGCCTGGGAAATCCCATGGACAGCGGAGCCTGGCAGGCTACAATCCATAAGGTCACAAAGAGTTGTACATGGCTGAGTGACTGAGTAGGCAGGCAGGGAATGGGAACTGACATTTTGTTGCTGAGAATCAGGGTGGGAATCAGAGAGCCTTTATGGGAGGCTTCATGAGAATCCCCTCAGGACGGTGGGCATGGGTTCCAGGCTCCAAGGCTGGGTGGCCCTGGTGCCCAGTGGATACCCTGTAGCAGCCTTCCCCATCCAAGAATAGTTCAGTTTTCTGACATATAGGGACCACTTGGAGTGAAAATGAGACACTCTCTTCTGAATCTGACTTAAACTTTGAAACACTCTAACACGTGTGTGTGTGTATGTGTGTGTGTGTGTGTGTGTGTGTGTGTGTTTAACTAGCTCTGGAAGATTTTCCTTGCAGGTTTCTTGTATGTTGAGAAGTGTTTAGAAACCATATCCTCAGTCAGTCCAAAAGCAGTTACTTTACACATTTCTCAGGAAATACTGTACACTTTACAATCGATCAAAACACAAGTTTGGTTTCCAGATCTTCCCTGAACTGCAAAGAGGATGCTTACATTTAAAAAGGAATAAAAAAGCAAAGTGTGTAGAAAAAAGGAAGAAAAAAACAAAGTGTGTACTAACAATACTTTTATATTATTAATATTTCAGAAATATCATTGAGAGTTCATGTTTGTAAAACTCTTCACTTAAAATGTATATTAATCCTCTCTTTTCACACATCTGTGTACCCGGGTGAATTTAACGAATCCTAGTGAATCTCCTCTTCTGGGGTAAAGTGACCTTAGCTGGTTCATCTTTTGACCTTGACCCAGACTTGTTCGTGGATCCTTGGTTCTTCAGGTGCAGTTAAACACGGGGTAGAATGAACTCTACCTCAAGTACAGCATGCCCGTGGTGTACTAATTGCAAGACTGTTTTCATAACAGAAAAGAAAAGTATTAATATGTGTAGTAGCTTGAACCCCCTTCAGCAGCCAAGACTTTCTCATTAATGTCATTTCTCTTGCCTGGGTGCTGATAGCTGTAGACATTTTCCAGGGAAGTATGTGAATGTGAATGATTCTGTAGGATAGTGTCTAACACCATTACTTTAGAGCATTAAAATAATGTACATTTTAGAAAGTGTACTCCAAGCAGATTATTTCTAATCAAAGGTATATGAGTTCTTTGATTCATGCTCTTGTGTGTTTTATTTACTGGACTTGGTCATGAGGTATGAGTCTATCTTATTTGTAAACTATAAATATATGCAAACTCAATGTTGGTAAGCTGCCAGGCTTCCAGGTTGCTGGATTTTAATGGTCTTGTTGCTGCATCTCGTCTCCTCGGGCCCCTGCAGAGAGCTGGTCTGAGTGGTCAGACTGGTCTGAGTGCGACGTGGCTGGAGTCCAGGTCCGTGTCCGCCAGTGCGTCCTTCTGTTCCCCGTGGGCAGCCAGTGCTCGGGAAACACCACAGAGAGCCGGCCCTGCGTTTTTGATTCCAACTTCATTCCAGGTAAAGGGGCCGAGATACTTATTAGTGTGAACAAAATCACTTCTAATGTTTCAAGAGGAAATGATTCATGGGTGGGAGTTTTAGCTGTTCTTTGAGGTTCTGTTTGGTAAAACAAGAGATCATTCAATCAGTTCTTATGGTTTCAAGGTGGTTATGAATTTGCAGGAGTTCCCAGGTGGTGCTAGTGGTAAAGAACCCACCTGCCAATGCAGGTGATATAAGAGATACAGGTTCCATCCCTGGGTCGGTTAGATCCCCTGGAGGAGGGCGCGGCAACTCACTCCACTATTCTTGCCTGGAGAATCCCATGGACAGAGGAGCCTGGTGGGCTACAGTCCACAGGGTTGCAAAGAGTAGGACACAGCTGAAGTGACGTAGCATGCACACACGCATAGATATAGGTGTAGACGTAGATATGGATATAGGCCTGGATGCAGATACATGCATGCACATAGCGTAGACATAGATTTAGATGTGATGTGAGAGTTGGATGTAAGATACAGATGTATGTATAGATACAGGGTGTAGACATAGATGGGACTTCCCAGGCGATGCTAGTGGTAAAGAACCTGCCTGCCAGTGCAAGAGATATAAGAAGTGGTAAAGAACCCCCTGCCAGTGCAGGAGCCATAAGAGATGCTGATTAATCCCTGGATCTGGAAGGTCCTCTGAAGGGCATGGCATAGACATAGACAGAGACACAGGTATAGACACAGGTGCAGGTGTAGACATAGATAGAGGCATAAACACAAATGTAGACAGAGACAGAGATGTAGATAGAGATATAGGTTTCCCTGGAGGAGGGCATGGCATCCCACTTCACTATTCTTGCCTGGAGAATCCTGTGGATAGAGGAGCACGGCGGGCTCCTTAGGGTCCTTAGGGTCGCAAAGAGACAAAACGGAAGCAACTTAGCAGGCATGCACACATGCATGGATTTGTAAGGAATGCAGCTGGAGACTTGAATTTAGTCCATGGGTTTTAAGATTTTTTAAGCACAGGATCTTCTACAATTTATTGACTATGACACGGTCAGATAGTTTGTTCAAAAAATGAAAATAGATTGTTTTTTTAAAATATTAGATTAAATGCTTTGGTAATGCTGTGTGTATTTGTTTGCACAGAGAAAAGAAGACCGTTCTTTTCATGTAGTCTTAGTATATTTGTGAAAATGGAAACCCATCCTTGTTCTCGTCTTAGAGAAGAGGTTGGCTGGCCCTACCGCTACAGTCCTTTCCATGTGAAATCAATGTTTGGTTAACAGGACAGCTTATCACCCATCACATGCTCACACAGGCACCACCTGTTGTTCAGTCACTAAACTGTGTCTGATTCTTTGCGACCCCAGGGACCAAAGTACACTGGGACCCCTGTCCTCCACCATCTCCCAGAGTTCACCCAAATTCATGTCCATTGAGTCAGTGATGCCATCTAAACACCCAACCAAAAGGCATGGGCTAGATACTCACCAAATATTTCACATATTCCTACCATGTGCCTTAGGACTCTGACATGGACCAAAAGCATAGAGCAACTTCTTAAAAGGTTGCAATAAAGAATGCCTTGTTCTCCTCCACTAAAGGAAAAAGTGGTCATGTTTTAGAGAAAGGCAGCTTAGGCCTCCTAAGGCACCTCAGTCTTCCATTGTCTAGAGCTGCAGGAGTGTTTATCATTGTTTTCTTCTGAATGAAAAATCAGGGGCATTTCTGGACTCCTGAAATGGAGTGTATCCTTGGGAGTTAAAGCATTTAGGTGGATCTGTCTGTTTATTGGCATCCTGCCTGGGGGTTTCACATAAGCATGAAGAACAGCATGAATGACCTCTGAATAGGAAAATTATTTGTTGAGGGCATTTCCTTTGAGCTCCAGTGGAACCATCCGCTCCCCAGGGAATGTGCTAACACTGGTTTTGATGAGACAGAGATCTGAGGCAGAAACCCAGAGACAAACAGTGCAGTGCTCCACAGCGAGAATCTGCACAGACTCCACCCTGGTCTTGAAACAAGTGCCCTGATTGCAGTCTGGGAGACCATAGTGTTTCCTCATTGCTGTAGTTAGTCTCACCCCTTGGCAATCAAGAGGACCTTGACCAGGTGCTTCTCAGGTTGGCTAAAACAAACAAATAAATGTGCTTTTAAAAAACAGTTATTACCTCTGTGTCTCTTCTGTTATCTCACGTAGAGGGTCATCATTACTATCTTTCTAAATTCCATATATATGTGTCAGTATACTGTATTGGTGTTTTTCTTTCTGGCTTACTTCA
>SJYF01000373.1:6686291-6709925 GCA_006410515.1 Procapra przewalskii | reverse complement strand
AAAATAAAAAACAGTTATTAGGCTTTTGGAAACATTGACTCACATAAAACTCAAAATCGTAAGACACTTTGTAAATGAATCATTAATGTGATCTTCCTTCCCTTCACACGTTGTGATGAAATCTTTTTCCAGAAGTGTCTGTGGCCAGATCCAGCAGCGTAGAAGAGAAAAGGTGTGGGGGTGAGTTCTGCTTTTTAATTAATTCTAGTGCATTTCTGATATTTTCCAGTCATTTCTAATCTCGTATGTTTCATGTGATGTTTCTGCTGTTGACCAAGAAAAACAGATCAGAGGAACTCCTCAATCTAAACACATTTTATTTTGGCAGTAAAAATGCAAAGGAGTCCATATTTGATGTCTGCCGCAGTGATTTTTACACTGGTCCTTAGATCAGCAGCGTCAGTCTCACCTGGGAACTTGATAGAAATGCAGGTTTTCAGGCCCCTCTCAATCTACAGAATCAGAACCTCACTGAGAGGGGTCTGGCTCTGTGGTTTAATAAGCCCCTCAGGTGTTTTTGGTGGGCGTAAGCTTTACGATCCAGTGATCTTGGTATTAGCTGCAGTTAGATTTCCCATGAGTAAAACAGAATTCAACCATTTTGTTTATATTTATAGTATAAATCCATGGCAGCCAGCCTCAAATCTCCTAAGGGCTGAAGCAATAAAATGATGCAGTTTTATTATGGGCGAAAGGTTAGACATATCTCTAGAGATATTTTTCAGACTTCCAGCAATCCTGAATGACAGAAATCGCATTCCCTGGGTCCCATCCACGATGCTTTTGGACTTTCCCCTCCAGTTCTGTACTGTCTGGACGGGAGGGGCCGGCTGTCCATCGGTCAGAGTCCAGCCATTGTCCAGCTGTTGTGGGGAGCCAGTACCCAAACACAAGACCCGTGTCTTCCTGTGTGTAGGTGTTGACCATTCCCAGCATAATCTGTTCCAGCTGGGAGTCCCAGACAGCTCAGGTCAAAGGTCTTTGGTCTCTCACACTCAGAAAGAAGCTGGATTTTCAGAGGTGTGTTTTGGGGATGTACTTGTGTAATTAACTACACTGATAAAGAGTTCACTATCTGTTACACTCTGTTTACTTGGCCATCTGTTAATCCATTTGTTCACTCGTGTTTACTGAGCACCCATTCTGTTCCAGTTTTGTGAGGGGTGCATACTGTGGGAACTCTAATAGCTCCAACTCATCTGGAAAGAAATGACACATCCCAGGAGAGCCCTGTGCCTGAGAAGGGTGATGTCTGGTGTCTGACGTGGGTCATTTCGCTGAGCTCACAGACTAGCCACCCCTACCTTGGGATCCGGGCTTCCCCGGTGGCTCAGCGGTAAAGAATCCTCTTGTAATGCAGGAGACACAGGAGACTGGGGTTCGATCCCTGGGTCAGGAAGATTCCCCTGGAGGAGGGCACGGCAACCCACTCCAGTATTCTTGCCTGGAGAATCCCATGGACAGGGGAGTCTGGAGGGCTGTGGTCCATAGAGTTGCAAAGAGTCAAACATGACTGAAGTGATGGGGCACGCACACACCTCGGGATCCAGCTGCAAGATGAATGTGGGTTGGTTCACGGAAAAATTATTGGTGCTTTAGTATTTTTGGGTCAGTCACTATGTGCTCAAACTGCATCAGATGGCAGGGGGTGTCCTATTTCATCCCCGCAGTTTGTTCCTGTGGGTGCCGCAGCCCACAGTTCTTTTTGTAAAACCCTTGGCAATAGAGAATTCGGAAGTCAGCGTTTTTCAGGGTATTGACGGCTGATACTGGGCATATACAGTACGGCAGCCCTGAGGATCTGGGGACCACACTCCATATTAAGCAGTCTCTTTAAAGACCTTGCCACGGAATGTGGGTGAAGATAAGCAGCTAATGAATGCTCCTCCTGGCATTTCTGGTCGGTTCTGCAGCAAACAGTCGGGTTGGGTCAGGTCGGGCTTCACTCCCAGATGAGTGGTGAAAAATCAGTGTTCAGGGACTGTGGTTTTGGGAATTGTAGAGAAGGGGTAGCAGCCACAGCTTTTATCTGCATTTTATAAACAGAAGGTCAGAGAGAAGAGGTTCACGGGAAGTCGAAGTGGAGCTGTGTCTAGATCCAGACAATGGGATCCCCGTGTGAGTGTTAAGCCCGGAGCACCTTGGATTTCCAAGATGGCTCAGTGATAAAGAATCTGCCTGCCAATGCAGAAGATGTCAGTTCAATCCCTGAGTCAGGAAGATCCCCTAAAGAAGGAATTGGCAACCCACTCCGATATTCTTGCCTGATAAATTTCATGGACAGAGGCGCCTGGTGGGCTACAGTCTGTGCGGTCACAAAGAGTCAGACATGACTTAGCAACTAAACAACAGTCACCCCAAGAAAAGAGTCCTGGTGCTGAGTGTCCCAGCGGAGGGTGTCTGGGGCCTGCAGCCACAGCATCTCTGTCCAGGCAACACTCTTAGACAATACCCAGGGTCCCCAGAGTGGCAGAGTTCACAGAGAGTGTCCCCATCCTGAGGGATTCCAAGGCAGAACCTGGGTGCAGCCAGCTGATGCTTCTGCAGCATGACTGGCCCTCCAGGTGTAACACAAATTCACAAGCCGCTCTCCTCAGCCGGCCTTCTCAGGGTAAGACGTGGGAGTCCTGCCCAGTTCCTGAACATCCAGGAGGACATGGCACAGAAGGCCCGTTTCTCTCTCTCTCTCTGGAGTTGCTGAGTCATGTCTGACTCCTACAACCCCCTGGACTGTAGCCCGCCAGGCTCCTCTGTCCATGCGATTCTCCAGGCAAGAATATTGGAATGGGTTGCCATTTCCTTCTCCAGGGGAACTTCCCAACCCAGGAACCGAACCTGGGTCTCCTGCATTGCAAGCAGATTCTTTACCAACTAAGCTAGGAGGGACAGAAGGCCCACTTCCATCCTAAGATTCATCATTTGTGTGTGAGCCAGTTTCGCCATACGCTGCACCAAATCAAACCTTGAGGTGTTATTGATTCCATCATAGAAGCTTTAACCACAGTCTTCAAAACTCATTGCTTTGGTTTTAGGCTGCTGACACTGGCGCCGCAGAGCAGCTGGGTGAGTGGTCATGTGTGCAGGCGTGCTCCGTTGCTCAGTCGTGTCTGACTCTTTGTGGCTCTGTGGACTATAGCCCTCCAGGCTCCTCTGCCCATGGGATTTCCCAGGCCAGGATACTGGGGGAGGTAACCATTCCCTTCTCCAAGGGATCTTCCTGATCCAGGGATTGAATCCGAGTCTCCTGCATTACAGGCCAATTCTTTACAGTCTGAGCCCCCAGGGAAGTCCTGGGGGTAAGAGGTTAGATGGGGCTAATTGTAGGGTGACATTAAAAAAGGTGACCTAGCAGGGAGTTTTGAGGATGATGAGGGGACTTCACAGATAACCTTTTTCAGCTTATTGAAAAATCAGCCAAACTGCACAGAAAATCGGCCAGCTGAGCCTACGGGGTGGTTGGTCTCTATTCTAGGTTTACTGAAGAAAACAACCGCAAAAAGCATATTCAAAGCGAAGTGCCACGCTAAGCAGATCCAAGAGATTTAATAGGAACAATTCTTCACTTACACAGAAAAAAACGTGGCCCTCTTGAAAGGTTCCGGCTTTGAGAGCTATGTTTAGTTGCATGAGACACAGAGGCCAGACAATCTTTCTAGCGATGGGCACCTGCAGGAATGATTCACTTGACTAATGACAAAGTATCTGCATGTGGAGAGAGTCATACATCTTCCCCATGATATAATATGTTACTACTACAGCAGAAGTACTTTTATAAATTTAAAAGTACTTTATTGCCCCCAAAATAAAAAGCTAACCATCATCTGAGCCTTTGGCAAGTCATAATTTTTTGCAATAGTAACATCAAAGATCACTGATTACTGATTACCATAACAGATTATAATAGTAATGAAAAAAAATGTTTGAACTATTGCAGAAATTGCTAAAATGTGACACAGAGGCAGGTAGTGAGCAAATGCTGCTGGAAAAATGGTGCCAGTGGACTTGCTAGACAGACAGAGTCCCCACTAACCTTCCGCGTGTGAAAAGCATAGCATCGGCTGTTGTGCTGTCTGCACCGTCAGAACCCAGAGCAGCTGTGCCTTGCATGCTCCCCTTTCTCCCTCACTGGCTTTTGTTTACAAGTAGCTGCATATTTAAGATTCACCTCCAACCCCTTGTCTATGTCTTGCCTGTTGTTTTGGTCTCGTTCTCAGAATATGCCCACAGGAAGGGCTCTTGTGAACAGTGTTCTCCAAGTTGTGGCACTGAGACAACAGATTATTCTCCTTATACTTGAACGTCAGTTTTGCTGGATATAAAGAATAAAATACCTAGGAATAAATGTACATAAGAAGGCAAAAGGTCCATACTCAGAAAACTGTAAGACACTGGAGAAAGACAAAAAGACGGCACAAATGGAGAGATGTACCATGTTCTTAAATTGGAAAAATCAATATTGTGAAAATGACTATTGTTACCTAAAGGAAACTACAGATTCAGTGAAATTCCTATCAAATTACTAATGGCTTTTTTCACAGAATTATAACCAAATTCTTTGACAATTTATATGAAAACACGAAAGACCCCAAATAGCCAAAGCAAGTTTGAGAAAGAAAAACAGAGCTGGAGGAATCAGGTGCCCTGACTTCAGGCTATATTACAAAGCCACAGTAATCAGTACAGTATGGTGCTAGCACAGAACTATAGATCAATGGGTTACGATAGAAAGCCCAGAGAGAAACACGTGCGTCCACAGTACTCTAATCTGTGACAGAGGAGGCAAGGATATACAGTGCAGGAAAGACAGGCTCTTCAGTGAGTGGTACGGGGAAAACTGGACAGCCACACGCAAAGGAATGAAATTAGAACACTCCCTAACACCTACTCAAAAATGAACTCAAAATGGATTGAAGACGTAAATGGAAGACTGGACGCTCTGAAACTATTAGAGGAAAATATAGGCTGCAGAAGTACTTTTATCCCTACATGGACC
This sequence comes from Procapra przewalskii, assembly GCA_006410515.1. NCBI lineage: Eukaryota > Metazoa > Chordata > Mammalia > Artiodactyla > Bovidae > Procapra > Procapra przewalskii. The sequence continues at coordinate 6,704,932 of SJYF01000373.1, read as the reverse complement.
CTGGAGGGTCCAAATGGCTAAAGCACTGAGAAATGACAAGTGTGGAATCCACGCTTGCTTACCTTGAGGGTGGCTTTAGGGTTAGGGTAGAAGCTTCTAGTGGTTGCTAGTAGAATCGCCCTTACATACCTTATTCTCCTGTCCCAGACTCAGCCCTAAAGGCTTTACACAAAATCAGGAAAAGCCACAGATCTGATTCCTTTCACTTTGTTAAACCAGTGACCAAATGATCAAGATGTGAAAACTTGAGGTAGACGTCAGGGAATGGGTGGTACTGTGGAATGTTCTAGTAACATCCTGCTGGATTATCCAGCCTCAGTTGCTGAAGGCACTGGAGGCCTCTGTTAGGAACCATCAGTGCAGAGTTCCAGTGTGAGGGCGGTACACTGATTATGGCTCCCAGAGGACAGAGGAGGGGGCTGCCCTTCTACACCATCTTCATCCGCCTCAGGGTGCAAATCCGGCTCCCAGGGCCCCAGAGCCCCGGAACATGGTGTCCAGGAGGAGCAAAGGGGCACAGCTTAGAGGAGAAGCTTAGAGGGTTTAGGGATGGGTGAAGGATGCTCCACCTGTGCTCTGGATCCCAGGTGAGGCAAAGGCAGCCCTCAGAGTCCTTGGGAAGGAGCTCAGGGATTAAGGAACAAATATGCCAGGACCTGCTGAGTCCAGGGAACAGACTCACAGGTCTTCTCTCCCTGGGGACCTCCCCATGTGACTCAGTCTTCTCATCCAGCATCCACAGTGGTACCCAGCAGGCATCTTCAGTGGTCCCATTTGAGTGCAGAGTGGACAGGTGAGAGAGAGCAAGAGTGACCCTTGGCATCTGGTGATGCATGGAGGGGACATCTGGGAGAAAAGCTAGGTCCTCAGATGTGCCCTGTGCAGTGGAAACATAAGGCCAGTAACCCTTGGGCAACTGGTTAGCATACATTGCCAAGACAGCGGAAAAGCATTGAGGTCATATTTTGGTACCTGAATTTCAGTAATTTCAGCTTCACGGGCACAGCTCAGATGTCATCTTTATTTCCTAAAAGGCTTAAAATTTTGATTGTCGGGTGTTTTACCAACACACGGTGAATATCTGATTTTTTCTTTTGTTGTTCTTTCTCAGACATTAAGGAGGCCTTGCTATGCCACTTTGATACCATTCAAACCAATCCTATATTAGAGACATAAGGCCCTATCCGTTCGTTTTTTCAATATTGTGTATTTATAACTCAAAATAACTTGAAAATGCTATTAAGTAGGAAAAAAGCACTGTATAAAAGAGGGTCATTTCATGACCATTAAAAGATCATATTTCTTTGACACAAATCCTTTGTTTCTCTAGAGTAGACCTTAGATTTCTAAGGTCTCCAAAATACAACGTGAGTGAAAAAAATGGTACCCCGGGTGACATTTACAACAGACACGCATGGCATGTGAGTGTGCCTTGCGTCTCCAAAGCACAGTATAGAAGGCGGTGATGGTCGTTTCCACCTGGAAATTTAAACAAACAAAAAAAAAGACTTATTCTTGTCTACCCTTATGCACTTTCTAATGTTATGCAATATGTGCATATTCATATTCCAAAAATGTAGTGGAAATATAAGAATGATGTAGTCAGCATTTTTAAACAATATGAAGTGATAAAGGAGAGGGGAAGTAATCAGGCTTGCAGTTGAACGGGGATGGGAAGCAGTGAGATGCAGCCTTGCTTTGTTCCCGGGACACAGGCAGGCTGTGTGCAGGGGCCTTCAGTCCCTTCAGGAACATGGAAAACGTGTTCCCTAGGAACCCCAGAGACCGCAGATCATGCTGCACTTGAGACAGAAGGACTTTCTTGTTCAAGCCTTTAAAGAAAAGAAAATGTCTCTGCTGGGGTGTGTGGGGACGTCCAAAAGACTGGTTATAATCCATAAAAGCATTGACATAAACTACACTGTGCTCAGTGCAGAGAAACGTTTTGGTGGCAGTGACATTTTATATTTAAAGATTTTTTTAAAGGCTTTATTGAATTTGTTATGGTGCTATTTCTGTTCTATATCTTGTTTCTGTTTTTTTTGTTTGGTTGGTTTTTGTTTTGCAACAAAGCATGTAGGATCTTAGCTCCCTGACCAGGGATCAAACCCACACCAACTCCCTTAGAAGGCAGAGTCTTAACTGCCAAACTACCAGGGACGCCCCTGGGACACTTTAAAGGAGGGTCCGATGACTTCCTGAGTTTTGGAAGGAATGTGGTGCTCTCCCCTTGCGTCCTTCTCTTTTCCTCTGAGCCCACCACGCTGGGGGGGAGCGTGGCCCTTCCCAGTGGCCTCACTGTGGCTCTTGTCTCCCTAGAGTTCAACTTGTTCCACATGATTGCCGTGGGGCTCAGCAGCTCCATCCTAGGCTGCCTTCTCACGCTGCTCGTCTACACCTACTGCCAGCGGTACCAGCAGCAAGCCCACGACGCCACCGTCATCCACCCCGTCGCGCCTGCCCCTCTCAACACCAGCATAACCAACCACATCAACAAACTGGACAAGTATGACTCAGTGGACGCCATCAAGGTAGGGGCGGCAGCCACTGCTGGGGCCGGCTGTGCCAGGGAGGCAGGTGCTACCCCGGGGGCTGGGGCCAGCTGTGCCAGGGAGGCAGGTGCTCCCCGGGGGCGGTCAGCAAAGCCCGGGGGTGGTGATGGAGGTCACGGGTTGGGGGCAAGATGAATGGCATCTCTTCTTTTTTCCGTGAATTTTTATTTGACGTATTGAAAGACAGTTGATTAGCAATGTTGTGTTAATTTCAGGTGTACAGCAAAGTGATTCTGTCATATGTATATGTGGTTTCTAATTCTTCCCCATTATAGGTTATTACAAGATATTAAATATGTGTCCCCTGTGCTGCTTCCCTCGTGGCTCAGACGGTAAAACCGTCTGCCTGCAGTGCTGGAAACCCGGGTTCAATCCCTGGGTCGGGAAGATCCCCTGGAGAAGGAAACGGCGACCCACTCCAGTGCTCTTGCCTGGACAATTCCGTGGACGGAGGAACCTCACAGGCTACAGTCCATGGGGTCTCAAAGAGTCGAAAATGACTAAGTGACTTTGCTTTCACTTTTCATTTTGCTTTCACAAGATATTGAATATATTTCCCTGTGCTGCACAGTAAATCCTTGTTGCTTAGTTCGTGTATGATGGTATATATGTATTAATCCCATACTCCTAATTTATCCCATGCCCACCTTTCCCATTTGGAAACCATAAGTTTTTTTTCTATGTTTCTGTTTTGTAAATAAGTTCATTTGTATTATTTTCTAGATTCCACATATAATTGATATCATATGACGTTTGTCTTTGTCAGGCTTACTTCACTTAGTATGATCATGTCTGGGTCCATCCATATTGCTGCAAATGCCATCATTTCATTAAGCTACCTGAATTTTGATATTCCTGTGAAGTTCATGGTTCCCCTTAATATTCCTTGGGGAGTATGTTGATGCCCTCTCTCTGCTATGATGGTTACATTCAAAATCCGGTTTCCTTCCCATGTAGAAAATGGAGTTTCTTCAGCCCTTACAGCTTCAGCTAGCTGGAGGCTCTTATATCCCAGGATCGGCAGGGTCCTGGATCGTTTCTCTCACCACCATGGGGCCCCCACATGCATAAAGACAGAGCTGGGTCCAGCAGCCATCAGCATGTCATATGGATCCATGATAGAGCCGGGAAGTGAAGCCCCAAGAATTAATAACACACCCCACACACCTTCTCAGAACCAAGCCCCCAGAGAATGAGGAGGAACATGTGTCCCCATGAGCAAGAATCTTCAAGGAGAGTCCTCCAGTCCCCAAGAAGGGAGCCCTTCTCAGTGTGACCCCAGCCCATCAGCTCAGCTGTGATCAGTTGCTTCAAGCATCTGAAAGTCATTTAGCTGGGCTCCTGTTCTCACTGAACATCCGGGAGCCCCTTAATCTGAAGTCTTGCTGCTCTGAAGGCAAAACACCACTGTCTAGGCTCTCATGAGTCTTTCTAGAACTTTCTTCTGATTCCTTGGCCAGATAAACCCTACGTTGGGGCTCTGCCACCTACCTAACATCTTTTACTTTGAGCCTCTCATAATTTACCCTCTACTTGGGATAGTTCAACAAAAGTACGGGTATGTGAAGTGAAGTGAAAGTTGCTCAGTCGTGTCTGACTGTTTGCAACTGCATGGACTGCAGCCAACCAGGCCCCTCTATCCATGGGATTCTTCAGGCAAGAATACTGGAGTGGTAAGCATTTCGCTTCTTCAGGGGATCTTCCTGACCCAGGGATTGCACCTGGGTCTCCTGCATTGCAGGCCGATTCTTTACCATCTGAACCCCAGGGAGGCCCCGAAGCATGGGTAACTGTTCTCTTAGTGAGAAAGAGCTTTTGTGTCAGAAATGGCTGCGTAGGAACCACCACCACCGCAGCCACCTTCCCATTAGTGTAGAAAATGAGAAATTAAGAATCTCATGCATTTATGGAAATGTGTCCCTTCAAAATCTTTTATCGATGTACCATGGCAATCCAAAAGCTGCTTACACAGCTACTGTTATAAGTGGTAATACTCAAAGTGCTCGTGAATTTGAAATCACTAGAGTCTTAGGTTTCCTGGAGGTTTCAAATTAGGTGTTCTAACTCTTGGAAATTTTCAGACTAAAGTTTAAAAGTAGACTATTTGAGTAAAGCTCAAAAATAATCTGGACTGAAAAACCTACTGACCTCATTCTGGATATGAGGCAAGTCCTCAACAAGGAAAATGATGTGCAGAGGCATGTAAGTGAGAAAAGACATTTTAAAATAATGAAGGCTTAGGGGAGAGCTCCAGTATACATAAGGCAGGTTTTTGAACAACTCTGCACTCCTTGGGTCCCCTTATTTGCAGATTTTTTTCAATATTAAATACTACCGTACTCCACGATAGGAGGTTGGTTGAATCCAGGACGCAGCACTATGGGTCCAGGCAGACCTCAGACAGGGAAGAAGCACACGTCTGGCGGGTTGACTATAACTTATATTCAGATTTTCAGCCTCGAGGAGGATCGGTGCCCCTAACACCTGTGTTGTTCCAGGGTCAACTATAATCATCTCCTGTTATATTCTCTTTCTGAAATACTGCTCACTGAGTCCTCGTAAATCTTCTATCTTATGTTTTACAGGCATTTAACAAAAACAACTTGATCCTAGAGGAAAGAAACAAATACTTCAACCCACATCTCACCGGGAAGACCTATTCTAACGCCTACTTTACAGATCTCAATAACTATGATGAGTACTAACAGCTCTTCTATTTTTGGCTTCTTGTAATTCCCCCCGTTCCTTAAGGCCTGTGCTCCCTGACTGCCCCTGTCTCCAAGCCTTCAGAGATGGAGTGTGGATACATCTCAAGTGCATTTCAAGCCACTAGTGTCCCATTGCTGCTGGAGAGAAACGTTCTCAAAAGCAACAAAAATCTAAACGTGACCGTGAAGATCTGGTCTACGGTTCTTGATGACTGTCTTTAATGTGCAGTTTTGCTTTGTTTTTATTGTGTTCAGTCCACTTTTCGAATAAGTTGGTTGCTTTTTTTGAGCTTTTTCATAACTGTACTATCCACATTGGAAGCAGTCCTTAGAAATATGAACAATCTTCTTGACTCTGAGCATCAATCTTAATGGTGATTTAATTCAAGAAAGCAGGCACTTTATATGAGAGCCTCCCCACCTCCACATGCGTTATAGTATTGATAAAATGGAGAATATGAATGTGGCCGTACAAGGACTCACCACTGTGGTGATCTCCATCTTCTCATTCTGGATGGTACTGTGTGTGTTTGGACTTGGAACGCTTCTCGCCTGAGGACGCCCAGCGATTCAGCCTGGCTTGCATCTGCGGAGGTGCAGGTATGCGACGCGAGGTCTCCACCCTCAGCCTTGCTGCCATTGCTGTGTTGCTCCCAGGCGAAGTGAGTGTAAAGAACAGAGGGACAGACGGGATGAAGGGTGACTGTTCTGCAGCTCGCCATGAAGCTCGCCTTATTCTGACTTGTGGATTTCATGGCAGTTCAGGGAGCTCTTTGCCACACAGTCAAGGGACCCCGCCTGTCTGGGCCGTGGTAACACTCTGAAGAACCACTCTGTAAAATAACCACTTGTTTAGCATTTGTATAATAGATTCTGCACCTGTCCTCTCTCTGCAAAGAAAAATTTTGAACATTCATGAGGCCAATGAAGAATTATTGAAAGAACTGAAATATAATTGAAAACAACTTTTTTTTTTAATTTTCCATGCTACAGAAGGCATTGGATGAACTGACATTTAATGAAAAGCAACTTTCTATTTTCCATCTCCCGGATAGAGCTAACGTATGGCCGTCAGCCCCTATAAGAGCATTAATGATGTGTAAAGCTGGCTTTCTGCAGCCTATTGCTGTGCTCATTGAAGTGCTCCCCAAGTTCCAAGCTCTCATTTGCTGCCTCCAGGTCAGGTCAGGAGGTGGTGTTTAGCTTGGGTGCCTTTTGTTTTTTTTATCTCAGTGCTGCCTTCCCACCCACCTACTCCCATCTCTCCCTGCATGGGGGCAACAACATTTCAGAAGTACCACCCTGAGAAATCAGGGTATTTGGAAGTTAAGGCTTTCACTGATCCCAGTGGTTCTGAGCTTCAGTCATTCATAAGCATTTCAGAGTTATGATACTGTTCAGTGTGGTCCCCAGAAGGGAAAAAATAACAGGTTAAATTACTCACAAAAGAAAAATACATAATATATGTAATATATGGCCGTTGGTTGAATAATTTTTGAAAGTAACAAGAAGATTGAAACTATCCGTTGGATGCCTCTGGGTGTCATGATAAAGGCCTGGATGGACTTTAAAAACACATGTTCTTATTGATCAATGAATCTTCAGATCTGTGAAAATCTACAGTATGGGCATCGAGGGACACATGTATGTTTTAGCATACATGTATTCACCCTATCCTATCTAAAGCAATTCGAAATTTTTATGCTTAGTAATGAACGTTGTTGAGTTCAAAACATTCTCATATACCCAAATTTTCTGAAACAGCTCTACTAAAATAAAATCTAAATTGCAGTTGGGCTCTGGGAGGTCTGATAGATTTCAAATGAATGATATTCTGGGTCTTTCCAGTGGGGAGTTCATGCTGTATCTCCCGTATTCCCTTGGATGCTGCGTGAGGCTGCTCTGTCTGAAGTCCACACTTGGGTTTCTAATTGTCCTTGGGTTGTGTTTTCCTTGGTTGCTTCACCCTGTCTCATCACTGTCCTGGAAGACAGATGTCTGCATCGTGTAGCACTTAGCGGTTTTATGAATTCCAACTCCCACAGTGTTTTCTTAGCTTAAAAGATCATTCTCTTTCCCCTAAGACAGACGTTACTGACATTTCAAAAAAAAAAAAGCATCACTGGACTTGATGGGAAATTTTCTCTAAATGACTTCAAAGTTGGTCGTTAATCAGTCTCACACAGTAAGGAAAGCACCCTCCCCCACAACAGACTTTTCATGTTGTTGATTACGTAAAGCTTTGTGGTTATCACCACAAAGAAATTCATTCGTTTTCATTCTCTGGCATTCTATTCGAAATAAAATTGTTCTGCTCTCTCTCTCCTCTCTCTGTCCCCTTCCCTCCCATCCCTTCCTCCCTCCGTCCCTCCCTCTTACTTAACAGAATGAGTTGGTTTTGGAATAGTTTTAGCTATAATCTAAGAATTTTAGCCAGCCATGGAATAACTTCTGTTTTCCCATCACCATAGGGCTACTGCCCCTGTGTCTGCCTCCCCTCTGTACCCTTCATGAAGCCCCTATGTGGTGGCTTTCATGGTCGAGTCTCCCACTTTTGCTGGAGACTTCCGACAGCAGCTCTTTGTAAGGGGGATGGTAGAGACTCCTGCCAACACTTGTCACGTTTTAAATTTCTGTGTAACTTCTTCATTATCCAGCCTCCTTGCTTTCTTTTTCTGTCTTTTTCTTTCTTTCTTCCTTCCTTTCCTTTTGTCTTTTTTCTTTTCCTGGAACAAGCAGCACACACACACAAAAAAAAACTAATAGTTTTAAATTGTATTTCTCTGAGTCTAACATCAAATGGCATTAATCACAAGTTTAATTTCCAGGCTTGCTTCTAGATACAGTTGAAGTTTGGCTGGTTCTCATTAGGAAACGGGCTTCAGTCTCACATGGAAATTCTTTGGAATCTGCTTCCCAGTGTTGGGTGGTTTCTCTAGACCGCCTAACACCAACCCGCACTGCCCCAGGGGCCCTGCTCACGGCATAGCAGGCGGCCTCTCAGAGCAGCTCTGTAAATGATGGCTCTGATGACACTGAGGGATTGTCTCCCTGGACGACCTAGACTCTGTGGATTCTGGGGATGCAGAATCAGGCTGTGCTGCGTGAAGACCCAGGGTCCCTGGACTCGGGTTTTTTCTTCCCCAGTTGCCTCCCTTGCTCTAGGCCTGCTTCTGTGCTGGTGCCCCTGGAACTTACCAGGGGATCTAAACGTGTCTGCTCTTTCAGGGACATGTCACTAAGCCTGTCGATTCCGACTAGAATTGGCAGCAATCCTGGGGAAAAGATGGCTCCCTGTGTGTGTGTGTGGAGGGTGGACAGAGAGCCTAAAGGAACCGAGAGGGGTGAGCGGTGAGCGGATGTGAGGGCTCCTACGTGAAGAAGCCTCTGTGCCCAGGGGCGGTCAGCCCGCGGGGTCAGCGAGAGCCAGGGGTCTGGCCCCTTGACTCACGAGTGATGTCAAAGAGAAAGGAAGTGAATTCTGGAGAAAGTGGCCTTGCAAAGAAGGGACTCCGGTCCCTCACAGCCCAGGGCTGTGGACGATCCCAGTGGAGACTGTGATCATCTCACCCCGTCCTGTGTCTGATGCCTGCATCTTCTGGGATCAACTGCCCAGAGTGCAGGTGATGGTGCCTCTGCTCCTCATTTATCTGCAAAAGGGTGAGTTCATGGGCATCAAAGCCTGTGTGGTCAGAGTTCGCACAGGAGTCAGTTGGCTGAGTTAGTGAGTCAGATGCCTTCAGACTTATAGACAAATTTTCAGCCCAGGGGATGTGTTAGTGTAACTGCAAATCAAAGGAGTTTTTTTTTTTTTTTAATGTCGAAAGTCTGTGCTCAGTTAGTCATTTTGTGTAAACACTCCCTTAATGCACATTGGAGGTGCAGCCGTGATGGTGTTTGCATTTACAAATATCTTGATGTTCCTTTTTGACATTTTCCTCACTTCCAGAATCAATCATGAGTATTTCCCCAACACTGTCAAACCACTTTCAGCATTGACTTTGCCCCAAGGTCATCAATTTTCTTTAGCCCTAGGATGTCTTTTATATTTCAGTGGAATTTTCTTGTGTGTGGCATTTCGTGATAACTACACTGAATTCAGTCTTTTTGTTTTCAAAAGGTGACTCTGGGGCATCCATCCAGAGGCAACAAGTATCAGTGGTGAATGCCATGCACCGAGTCTGCCTCCAGGCATGTTTTCCACGTGGCAGGGCTGCACTTAAAGCCCACCACTCCAGTAATCATTGTCTGTGAAGGCAGGGAATTAAAAACAAACAAACTTAAATATACTCATATTCAAACTATTTTTCTGCTCTTATTTTTAAGCTGATACAAAATTGAGTTCACAGATCTCATTGGCTATGCCCAGCATATTCATTTCTTCTACTGTCTCTTATTTCATGGCAATTTATGACATGGTAGTTCATGCTGACAAAATTTTACCAAGATTGAATGCCTCTGATTACCTTTTTAACTACTGTCAGACACTAGAAAGCTGTTTTGAGCCCCCTGCTTTTCTGATCAATGGGTGTGAAGTGGGAGAACACAGAGTAATATTCATTTTGGCCTGAGAAATGTATAAAAGGGGATGCCAAATATTTCACAGTAAATTGCCATGTAAAATAATATATACGGAGACCAGTGGCCACAGTGGAATTTATTTGTTATTCTCACCTATTGTCATTAATAATAATTGATTTAACTATATTTTGTAACTCTACAAATACAGAACCAATGCATTCTGTTTATCTATTTTGATAACCTGATAAAACACAAAATAATATATTGCCTTTATCCTTGCTTGTTTTTTTTTCTTTTGAAATTGAAAAGTAATGAGCAAGTTATAAAGTTGGACTATTGGCAAGAGATTTTTATCAAAATGACTATTCCATTCTCTTTTTTATGGATTTATGTTAAAGATGCATTATAGATATTTTTGGAGCAGATGGATCAAAGTGGGAGTTTTTTAAGGGTCATATATTGCATCATCAAAAATTTAGTACATGTTTCAGAAGCATTAGGAATGGAGACCTTTTCTTTTCTGAAACTATGTGTTCACATTGCAAAATGTCTAACAGCATTATCAAAACCAAAATCAGAGCCTGACATGAATGTACTATTCCCAGTGAGAGCTGTCTCATATAGTATTTTTAAAAGATTGTATTAGTCCTGCCATAGAAAAACAAAACATTCAAGCTTATTACCTATTGTGTGTGTGTGTGTGTGTGTGTGTGTGTGTGTGTGTGTGTATGTGCACTTGGTTGATCAGTTGTGTCTGACTCTTCATGACCCTGTGGACTATATAGCTTGCCAGGCTCATCTGTCCTTGTAATTTCCTAGGCAAGAATATTGGAATGGGTTGCCATTTCCTTCTCCAGCAGATCTTCCTGACACAGGGATCGAACCTATATCTCTTGTGTCTCGTCTCCTGCATTACCAGGCAGATTCTTTATCACTGCACCACCTGGGAAGCCCCTTATTATCCATTACCCAATACCATTTCTCATTCAACCAAACTTGTTTCACATTGTTGACATGACAACAGTAGCTAGTCAAAGATATCATAACACCTGAAAGGAGAAAAATTGAAATGGAAAATCACTGTATTACATTTCTTAAACGAACATGTTGGATGGGCAACAAAATTCATTCCACCTCTTCCATATCAGTCAGAAATCTGAGGCCAGCCGTTCAAAGATGATCCTGTTCTTTCTCAGCTTTTTGGCAACTTAATGCCAAAAGTGGCCCAAATGTTAGATGTTTAAAATGGTGCCCATGTTAGATAAATACAAGCTGGAAAGCAAAATCTGGATTCGAGAAGACCCAAACTATCATCACTAAGAAAGAGCCTTGTTAGTAAGTGCAGGTGGTTTAACTTCCTGTAAAAAGTCACCAGTGCCTTGTTTCAGATGATGATTTATCATTTTGTCTGGATATTTGTTCAAAACAGAGGACTGATTGGCTGTACTTTAAAGAAAATCACTCATATGCCTCTTTGATCTCAGGAAAAGAACAAGAAGCACAGCATCGTCAGGTGTGATTTCTGCCCCCACTGGGGCTGTGGTGCCAGAGTGGGGTGCCACGGTGTGTTCAGAATTTAGGTGAGCCCAGCCTTCCAGAAACTGACATCACTTTAATTTTGCATCTTCCAAAAATGAGAGTTTGTTCTGCAGCAGAAATGTCAGTAGGATGCCGGTAGAAGTTAAAGGATCTTGTTACGGTCCCTCTTCAGGCAAGTCTCTATAGATACAGGAAAATCAGATGGAGGCTGGTGATGCTTCCAGATATGGTGAGTGGAGTGACAACCACATAGAATATTGGCCTACTGTTTGTTTGAAGTCAATGTCAAAACTGCTTCATAAGTTCACAAAGTTTTCTTCCTTAATTTGAATCAAGAAAACTTAGTGTTTTCTCTGTTAAATTTGATTCCTTCTCTCCCCTCAACCCATACCATGACTGTTGGCCAAAATCAAACTTGAATTTCTGCACTTTGAAAGAAAGCACAGTAGGAACCTTCAACACAAGCCCCTACATACACCACCAAAATTCCACATTGTTTGCAAAGAAAGTGCACAAAATTGGTCCAATGTAAGATTCTTCAAAAGTATGTACTTAAAATTGTGTGTTATGCCACTCGCAACTTTTGAATATGTTATGAAATGTTAAATGCCTCATTCCTTGTTAATTTGCTGTTGCCGTTTTTGTGATACAAAATAAACTTACTTGGAATTGTTTCTCTCTCTTTTTTTTTTAATTGAAATTTCTTGGAAGTCATCTTGAGCCTTTGGTAAACTTACAGAAAGCTACTGATCTTGAAATTCATGTGTAAGAGACAATATATATTCATCATAATGGAGCCTTTCTAGAATGAGGTGGCATTGTCTGCCGTTCCCTGGAGTGAGAAGAATGGAACTCCCGTTGTCTTGTTTGAATGCTTGTGGATTTCTGGGCATTCCCCTCATGACCACTGGGTGTTCATACTGCACTGCTTTTCATTCCTTACATGATACTTTCAAGGTTTCATTGGAAACCTGGTTGCTAGAAATGTGCAATCCAGATTTCCAGTGATCGTCACTTGCATCTTTTCTGTTCATCAGTTCGCTGGTTTTGGAAAGAGTTCACCATGACTGCAGCGAGTCAGCATGCACACAATTTTAGGAAAAGGAGATGGCAGTCCATCCCAGTATCCTCACCTGGAGATTCCCAGGGACAGAGGAACCCAGTGGGGTGCCATCCATTGGGTTGCAAAGAGTCGGACAAGACTGAAGCAACTTAATACAAGCACACGATTCACTGTTCTTAACTGCTTGCTGGAGAGCTGTTCAGGTCTAAATCTAAGAAAGTTGTCCAAGGACACCAGATAGATAATGCTGTTTTCAAAATCAATTTAAAATACCAGCTGTACAGCACTGGTAGGGAGCCCATTGTCCGCTGCCCTGGATTACTGATGGATGTTCAGGGGTGAGGCGGAGAGGGGTCACGCAGCCAGTTAGCAGACACCAACTTCCACCAGCTCCCAGCCTCAACACCGAGGAAAACAAGCATGTCTACAAGGTAAAATGAGCTGGTACCCCAGAAATGCAAGTGTCCTGCTCACTCACTGCTCTTGGTGGATTGCCAAGTTCTAGAACCCAAACCTTTGCATCTTTTATAAACAATTCATGAAGGATGATCCCGGGTCCTGCCAATAGTCCCCCAATTTTCCTTCTGCAGCAGCCCCCTCCTCATCTCTATCTGCCAACATTTGAGGGAAAAGAATAAGAGAATCCTGATATGTACAGTAAAAGTTGTATTATATTTTTTGTACTTAGGTTTTTATGTAAACAGTGTCTTGTTCCATTGTAAGTTAGCATTGAAATAAACCCTACTGTTTAGGAAACAATTTAGTGGCATTTTTCTTTGCAGAGCCTCAGTGACCCCTTTGTCTCCAGATATGCTGAGGTGTGATCACCACTTAAAGGAAAGCATTTCACTGGAGGGAGATTGCAGACAACCTCCGGGGTAAACGCCACAACACGCTCCTGAGTGTGTTGCATGGCCTCTTGTGTGGAGGCCAAGACAGGACTAACCAGTCTCCTGATGACTCTGTGATGTGGTAAACAACTTTTACAGATATTTCAGTGGGCAACAAGAAATGTGTCCGAGGAAAATCAATCAGGTTTTTAACTTAAAAGGAGTTGATATCCTGTATTGACAATGATCAATTTATTTTTCTATGAAGCTCATCTTCTCTACAGCACATCAAATTCCATTGTTTCTTGCATAAGACAAGGTTTCTCTAGAGTGAACGCTAACAATTAGTAAGCCCGAACATAGCTAGAAGATGCCTGAAAGTCATATTTCAGTATTCATGATCCCGTTAAATCACTCTCTCTCTTTCCATAGGATGAGACAGTTGGATAGGATCACTGATTCAAGGAACATGAAACTGGGCAAACTCTGGAAGGTTGTGAGGGATGGGGAAACCTGGTGTGATGCAGTCCATGGGGTCACAAAGAGTCGGACATGACTTGGCCACTGAACGGCTCTCTCTCTCTCTCTCTCTATATATATATATACACACACACACACACACACACACACACACATATATGTTGTCGGTTGGTTTAGTTACTAACTCATGTCAGACTCTTTGCAACCCCATGGACTAGAGCCTTCTAGGCTCCTCTGTCCATGGGATTTCCCCACCAAACGTGCTGGAGTGGGTTACCATTCCCTTCTCCAAGGGATCTTCCTGACCCAGGATGAAATTCAAGTCTCCTGGATCACAGGCAGATTTTACCCTGACTCAGATATATATATAGTATGCACACTCATTCACTCAGCATTCAGAAAACTAAGAGCAGAAACTCATTCAAAGAAAGCTAAGATCACCTATAGTCACCTTATCTTTGACAAAGGAGGCAAGAATATACAATGGAGAAAAGACAATCTCTATAACAAGTGGTGCTGGGAAAACTGGTCAACCACTTGTAAAAGAATGAAACTAGAACACTTTCTAACACCAAACACAAAAAAACTCAAGATGGATCAAAGATCTAAATATGAGACCAGAAACTATAAAACTCCTAGAGGAAAGCATAATTACACTCTCTGACATAAATCATAGCAGGATCCTCTATGACCCACCTCCCAGAGTAATGGAAATAAAAGCAAAAATAAACAAATGGGACCTAACTAAACTTAAAAGCTTTTGCACGACAAAGAAAACTATAAGCAAGGTGAAAAGACAGCCTTCAGAATGGGAGAAAATAATAGCAAATGAGGCAACTGATAAAGAATTTATCTCAAAAATATACAAGCAACACTTGCAGCTCAATTCCAGAAAAATAAGTGACCCAATCAAAAAATGGGCCAAAGAAATAAACAGATATTTCTCCCAGCAGTCTTGATTCCAGCTTATGTTTCTTCCAGTCCAGCGTCTCTCATGATGTACTCTGCATAGAAGTTAAATAAGCAGGGTGACAATATACAGCCTTGACATACTCCTTTTCCTATTTGGAACCAGTTGGGTCTATGTGTAATAGTTACATAAAATCATCCATTTATGGGGTCCATTATTAGCTTCATTAGTTGCTATCTACTTTATTAGCTTACTGGACTTGATTCACTCTGAAAACAAAATTCCACTAATGAAGCTGCTGCTGCTACTAAAGTAAAGCAATTAAAACAAAAAGTCAAGAATATTGACACATATATATGGAATTTAGAAAGATAGTAATGATGACCCTCTATGTGAGATAACAGAAGAGACACAGAGGTATAGAACGGACTTTTGGACTCTGAGGGAGAGGGAGAGGGTGGGTTGGTTTGGGAGAATGGCATAAAAACATGTATACTATCATGTAAAAAATAATAAAATTTAAAAAAATGAAAGGCATGGCTAACTGAAGACAACACTCATAATATACTGTTATTAAAGTATTTTCCCAAATCATAAGTTTTTCCAGTTGTCTCTGCCTGTGTTCTGAAAATAAGTCTGCAGCCAAATTTCTTAGTTGAATACTAATTTCAGTTCTTTGGTAAATCCTACTGCACAATGCTTTAATTTAAAAGTATCCATTTTCATACCATATTTTGTGGACAAGTCAACCATATTTTTGGTATGTAAAAAAAATATTATCATTGACCAACTGTTAAAAAAAACTGACTAAAAATTTTTGATAAAATGTAAAAGCATAAAAGAAAACTAAGATCAGAAAACTCACTCAACATTCAGGAAACGAAGATCATGGCATCCAGTCCCATCACTTCATGGCAAATAGATGGGGAACAATGGAAGCAGTGAGAGACTTTATTTCTTTGGGGCTTCAAAATCACTGCAGATGGTGACTCTAGCCATGAAATTAAAAGACGTTTGCTCCTTGGAAGGAAAGTTATGACCAACCTAGAAAGCATATTAAAAAGCATAGACATTACTTTACCAACAAAGATCCCTCTAGTCAAGGCTATGGTTTTTCCAGTCGTGATGTATGGATGTGAGAGTTGGACTATAAAGAAAGCTGAGCACTAAAGAATGGTTTTGAACTGTGGTGCTGGAGAAGACTCTTGAGAATCCCTTGGACTGAAAGGGGATCCAACCAGTCAATCCTAAAGGAAATCAGTCCTGAATATTTCATTGGAAGGACTGATGTTGAAGCTGAAACTCCAATACTTTGGCCAGCTGATGTGAAGAACTGACTCACTGGAAAAGACACTGATGCTGGGAAAAGTTGAAAGCGGGAGGAAGGGGACGACAGAGGAAGAGATGGTTAGATATTATCATCAACTTGATAGACATGAGTTTGAGCAAGTTCTGGGAGTTGGTGATGGACAGGGAAGCCTGGGGTGCTGCGGTCCTTGTGGTCACAAAGAGTTGGGCATGACTGATTGACTGAATTGAACTGATGCACACTCATATATATATATATATGTCTAAACATATATGCGTATGCTGTTGCTGCTGCTAAGTCGCTTCAGTCGTGTCTGACTCTGCGATCCCATAGAGAGCAGCCACCGGGCTCCTCCATCCCTGGGATTATCCAGGCAAGAACACTGGAGTAGGTTGCCATTTCCTTCTCCAATGGTGCACGCATGCTAAGTTACTTCAGTCATGTCCGACTCTGTGCTACCCTATGGACAGCAGCCCACCAGGCTCCTCTGTCCACTGGATTCTCTTGGCAAGAATACTGGAGTGGGTTGCCACCTCCTTCATATATGTATATAATTCCCCATATATAATTTCCATTTGACTGCAAAGCTCATTTAATATGAAAGCAAAAAATAACAAAATAGACAAAAATATAAACTAATGAAGCATGCTATAATGATTAACTAACTTTAACTATAACTAATGAAATATAAATCTGTCTTTACCCAGATGTTTCAGGCTAACTTGCACAGTTTATATACTTCTCTTCTGTTGGAAGGTTAGGGGTCTTTCAATGCTAAAAGCACAGAAGAATTTCCTGCAGTTTCTTGGGGAGATTTGTTTTTTCGTGATTGAGCAGGTTGACAATCTAAGACTATCAGTTTTGGCTGCATATTGATATTATCTGGGGAGCTGTTTCCTAAACGTCACCCAGACCTCACCCTAGATCGCTGGAGTTTGGCTACTTCCTGAGTGTCCGTATTTCATCTTAAAACACCATCAAAGAATCTGTATTTGACTGTTAGAAAGTGAGTGGAGTAAACGTGGCACTAGTTTTCTTCCTTTTAATTTTTTTCTGAATCTTTGTATTTACAGTGATGTATTATAATAGGGGACTTCTCTGCTGGTTCAGCTCATAGTAAAGAACCTGCCTGCCAGTGCAGGAGACACAAGAGACGTGGGCTCGACTGCTGTGTCAGGAAGATGCCCTGAAGAAGGAAATGGCAAACCACTCCAGTGTTCTTGCCTGGGAAATCCCATGGACAGAAGAGCCTGGCAGGCTACAGTGCATGGGGTTGCAGAGTCAAACACAACTAAACACACACACACACACACACACACACACACACACACACACACACACTCATTCTAGTGTTTAAACATTCTCATCTAATGCTCATGTATCCACTTCCTCCTTTTTGAATCTACTTCATTTATTCTTAAAAAATAAAATAAACATATGATTTAAAATCCCTCTCTGGATGTATTTGAAATACACAATGTAAATTTTAATTTAAAGTGTATCCTTGAGCCCAGCTTATGAAAAATAACAGGAATGATTGAATGTATTGACTGCCCGACTGTAGGAAATTAATGTAAGAAGAAATTGTCCTTAAAATAACACCTGAAACTATATTATTTTCTGGAATTATACTTGTTTATATTTGGCTTACTCCTTTAAAGGAGTGTACTTATAAAATCAAACAGGAATGTCAGAAATGGCTTTTCTCTCATTAATCAACTTGGCATACATTTTTCTTGGGAGTATTCGGAGCTCTCACCTCACCCCTGTGATCACAGTCAGACCCAGAACTGAAAGCAACAAGAACACGTTTGATAAGCATCTGATGGTGTGGGGTAGTGCAGAGTTCCTAAGATCAGCTACTAAAAAATAACAGAGGAAACAAACTCAAAATGTAACCCTTGGTGAAATGATCCCTCGTACAAACCTCCGAAACTGCAAAAGTTCATCTTCAGTTTGAAAAACCACTATTAATGTTATGAAAGTGAGGCTCACCGTCGAATACAGAGGAAACTTTGCTGGACGAAGGTTTTCAGTCTTCATGTATGTGAGTTCCACGATATTTGTCAGGTACTTGCTATGACCTTTGCCAGAATGTCAATTCTTCATCCCAGTGGTGGTTCTGAAAGCAGCTCTTTCTTCCCTTTCCTGTTTGCCCTTTTTTGCTCCCCTCTAATCTTAAAAGAATCTAATTACGGGAATGAGATCACTAAGCAATTGAAACTAACTCCTGATTCATGCTCTCCTGCATGCGCACCGTGCCTTATCTAACCTGTTGATTCTTTTCCTACATTAAAAAGACTAGCTCTCTGCTCCCGTAGCCCCTCCAAGCAATCCTGCAGACAGATCACATGGACAGGATAATATCTGAAGAGAGAGTCCATCGGTCTGCACACAGTGGAGACAGAACCCACCCTTCTACCCCAGTGCCTCACTGAGATCTGCCCCTCTGTTCCCATTTTATTTATTTATTTATTTTCCTTTGAAAACTGTCATAGCCAAGCAGAATCTTTGAAGCCGGTCTCTGGATACGAGTCCACCTTCCCCCCAGACTGCCTGCTTTTCTTTTCTTTTTTCTTTTTTTTTAAATTTCTTATTTGTTGTATTACAGTTACTTGCTACCTATAACTTTTTTTGTTGCTGTTCTTTCTTAAAATTTATTTTAATTGGAGGCTAATTACTTTACAATATTGCAGTGGTTTTTGCCATTCCTGGACATGAATCAGCCA
>SJYF01000373.1:6621507-6632873 GCA_006410515.1 Procapra przewalskii | reverse complement strand
TTTATATTACTTGCAGTTGAAGGAAACTCTGATATAAGTTACATAGGATGAGGAAAAGTAGAATGTCAGACATCTTAACAATCATCATGGAAAATGACAACTAAATGTGACCACAGGCACTTCTTAGAAGATAAAATAGGAAGAAACACAGAACTTGATAAATATAGTCATTATCTACTCATTTACCCTCTAACTTACCCCAGTTACATTTAACCTTTCATACTTCGATATTTCACACACACATTCATACATATATTCATCTTATTTTAAATCTCCAAAATAGTCTCAACATGTTTTACTGGTCATTTTGGTTACAAGATTGGTAAAAAGGAAACAGATGTTGGGAGAAAATGGTTAAATTTTCTTCAAAATCTAAGAAGTAATGATGTGCCAAAATTAAGAAGACTGAGCATTCTTACTCATCATCCTTATTGCCACATGGTTAGACTGCATGGCTTTCTGTTTTGTCCTCTTAACAAAAAATTGCAAGGATCAGTGAACATTCATAATTGAGGCATGAAATGAAGGCCATTTTTACCTGAATTATCTATTTTGGCAATTATCATCTTTGACAGTCACTGCATGATGACAAAATTTCTTCCTCAATTTGATCTTAGATAATCAGACTTCATGAGAAGAAATATGAATTGATCTGTATGAATATACACTGTTATAAATGTTTAATAGCTTAACTCATCAACCAAATCCTTTATCATTGTTCTGTGTGCTACAGTCCTGTAGGATCTAATCAGAGTGGCTTCTGTATGTGAAAGAGCTAAGCACATTTTACCATTCCAAAGGCAACATGAATCAGACATGAATGCTCTTTTGCCAGTTTGGCCTTTCCTTTTTAACTCTAAGAATTACGTGTGGGGCTTGAGAGGGTAGAATGTAGAGCTGAATAGTGGTGGAATTTGTTTCTCTCCATTTTACCCTTGGAATTGCAATTGCAATTGCAAACCAATGTTCTGGGGATTTTAACAAATATTTCATCCCCCCTCCCCACACGTTGCAGGTGGAATTTGCCTCACTAAAACAAGCTCTCTAGGGCAGATCATAATTGCAAACATAAGCTTAGATGTCTCTATTGCTCATACTGGGTTTTCTCTTTCCATCATCTGGTATAGAAAGAAGTCTTTCTGATTATCACTTACGTGATTTCTGATTCTCCAAGATGCTTTCTTTCTCCAAACACCCAGTGCCCAATCAGTGGAATCCCTTTCTCTCTGGGAGTCTCAGAAACCCTGTGTATGGGGGCCTGCATCAGGGGCAGACCCAGAGGATGGGGACATTTACTTGTCATCTGGAGAGCTGCGAGTCCTGGTGTGTGTCAGGCTAGGGCCACATGCCAGTGAGCAGGGACTGAGCCACGGACTGTGGGAGGGTGGAACCTTGGCCCTAGATGGGATGTGAGGGAAGCTGGGTACCAGCAGGTAGGTCCAACCTTGCCTTAACAGAGCTCCAGGTGAGACCTGTCAGCCAGGAGGCTGAGGGACTGGGATTGGGCCTGGTGGATTTGTGATCACCGCCAACGCCTGGAGAGCCCAGGACAAAGGGAAGGCCAGGCTGAGGCCTGCCTCTTGCCCGCTAATAAAACAGGCAGTGAGTGCGGTGGGTGGTCATGTGTGGAGGGTGGTCACATCAGTGCTTTTGGGCTCTAAGGATCATTGGCTGGCTTCTTAGCTATCGTTAAAATTCTGACTCTGGCATGAGAGGTGCATGGAGTAGAAGTATTTTTTGAGGCTCAGGGATGCTGTGTTGCTCAGTTTTATATGGGAAGGCGATGCCTTCTGGGACATTTGGGCTGGAATGTTGGACAAAAGACAGAGTTTTCTCAGCCTGAGTTGAGTGGGGGTGGAGCCAGGACTTCCAGGAAAATCAGAAGGCAAGTCAGAGTGAATTGGGGTCTGAACGTCCTTTAGGGGAGGACTTGGAGGGGAAAAGATCTCGTCTGAAAAGGGATCCATCTGGGGATGGAGAGCTTTCAACCAGGTACTGAGGTGCTTACATTCCATCTTTCCAGGGTAGATTCACTGAATTATTAGCATCTTTATTTTTTTATATAATGAAAGATTCTTTAAATTCTACAATGCTTTACAGTTTACAAGTTTCACACATGTAATTTCATATAATCCCACAATAATGCCCTTTTTCCTACCTTTATATTGCTCCTTCCCCTTATTTCTCCCCATTGATAAACACTAGAGACTGCCTGTATGCTGTCGTGTCCGATTCTTTGTGACCCCATGGACTATAGCCTGCTTCTGTCCATGGAATTCTCCAGGCAAGAATACTGGAGTGGGTTGCCATTCCCTTCTCTGAAAGGTGCTTCCTGACTCAGGGATCAAACCCAGGTCTCCCACATTGCAGGCAGATTCTTTATTGTCTGAGCCACCTAAACTACTTTCTTAGTCTGTGAGTCTAGAGGCAACCTAAGTAAGTGTCCATCAATGGATGAATGGATAACAGTGTGGTATATATGCATATACACTGGAAAACTACTCAGCCTTAAAACAGAATGGAGTTTTGCCACTTGAAGCAGCATGAATGGACTTGGAAGGTGCTATACTAAGTGAAATAAGTCAGGCAAAGACATACTGTGTGGTTCCACTTATATATGGGATCTAAAAATCATAACTAGTGAATAACACAAACGAAGTGAATTATTATCTTTCAAAGTTTGGAAAGGAATGAATACTTTTTATGTGGAATAACTGCCAGATATTAAACTAGGTATCCTAAACCTGCTCTTTTTCTTTGGAGTCTGTAGAGTATGATAGTGCCAAAGTCAAAATCTGGGGAGACTTACCAGCTCACTCTGTGTAACTGAGTTTGGGGGGGCGGGGATTTTTGCAGGTACCAAGTCTGGAAAGGTCAGATGCATCTTCCAGCAAAGGGTGGAGAGAGCTGGGATGAGAGCAGCCCAGGGAACCATGTGGCATCAATTTTAGAAGAGCTGAAAACCATCTCTTGCTTAATCCAGATTTCTGCATATTATTGTTTTTTAGGGCTTAGATTATATACTTGTAAAGAAAGAGTGAAAGTCGCTCAGTCGTGTCTGACTCTTTGTGACCTCATGAACTAAAGTCCATGGAATTCTCCAGGCCAGAATACTGGAGTGGGTAGCTTTTCCCTTCTCCAGGGGATCTTCCCAACCCAGGGATTGAACCCAGGTCTCCCACACTGCAGGCGGATTTTTTCCCAGCTGAGTCACAAGGGAAGCCCAAGAATACTGGAGTGGGTAGCCTATCCCTTCTCCAGCAGACCTTCCCAACCCAAGGATCAAACTGGGGACTCCTGCACTGTAGGTGGATTGTTTACCAACTGAGCTATCAGGGAAGCCCCTTTTTTTTGGATGCAAGCAAAAAAAGATAGCCCATGTGCAAGGGCAAAGGAGAAACCCTAGAAAAATGGTAGGCAGGACAAAATCACAATTAGAATCAAACCCCATACCCACCAGAGACACTCGGGGGGCTCAAACAAAACCTTGTGTGCACCAGGACTCAGAGCCCTGATAGAGACACTCAAACTGAAGAATAATTATACCAAATAAATTCTAGCACTGTTAAGAAAGTTCTAGGACCCAGAACAGATTTCCCAACCTGGGGATCTGGCAACGAGACTAAGAACCCTCAAGAGAATTTGACTGTGGAGGCCAGTGGGATTTGATTACGGAACTTAACAGGACTGGGGAAACAGACTCTTGGAGGGCACAAACAAAACCTTCTGTGCACCAGGACCCAGGAGAAAGGAGCAGTGACCCCACAAGAGACTGACCCAGACTTGCCTGTGAGTGTCCAGGAGTCTCTGGTGGAGGCATGGGTCAGCGGTGGCCTACTGCAGGGTCGGGGGCCCCTGAGGGTGGCAGTGCATGCATGGGAACTTTTGAAGGAGTTCACCATTATCCTCATTACCTCCTCCATAGTTTGGACTCAGGTCAAATAACAGGAGGGAACACAGCCCAGCCCATCAACAGAAAATTGGATTAAAGATTTACTGAGCATGGCCCTGCCCATCAGAACACGAACCAGTTTCCCCCACAGTCCGTCTCTCCCATCAGGAAGCTTCCATCAGCCTCTTACCCTTATCTTTCAAAGGGCAGACAGACTGAAAACCACAATCAGAAAGCTAATCAAGCTGATCACCTACTACAGACTTGTCTAACTCAGTGAACCCAAGAGCCATGCCACGTAGGGCCACCCAAGATGGATGGAGAGTTCTGACAACCTGTGGTGCACTGGAGAAGGGAATGGCAGACCACTTCAGTATTCTTGACCTGAGAACCTTAAGAACAGTATGAAAAGGCAAAAAAATAGGACACTGAAAGATGAACTCCCCGGGTGGGTAGGTGCCCAATCTGCTACTGGAGAAGAGTGTACCCCACCCCCTCCCCATCATCTATTATTGCCCACGACTGAGCCCAGGAGGAAGATCTGAGAGACATTCATCAAAGTGACAGATAAACCCAAGGGGTGAGATTAGAAGCACCTCTCAGTTCACTATAAAGTCAGACTACAATCTTCTTGGCTTGAAGACTCGCTAGAATCAATAACTCCGAGCTTCATTAAAAAGCAATATAGTGTTTGCTCTAGAATGGACTAGCAATACACTCAAGGTTCTTCTTCAATCTGAGAAAGACATAATTCATCGGGCCTGTTACTGTCTACTCAGCCCCAAAGTTGGGTCTACCGTGATATTTTATTTATGACAGTTTGTGATTTGTGATTTTCTACCAGGTCTTGAGCTAACTTAATTTGATTGTATATATATATATATAATATATAGCAGACAAAGTATAGTTTGGGTATATCCTATAGGTGAAAAACTTATTTAAAAGAATTATATCAAGTTTTAGAGTGTTTGCAAATCAATGAGAAATAGATAGTAAAAGGAAATCAGATAAAATGCAAACCCCTCAAATGGTCACTATACAAGGGCCAAGAGCTATGCAAAAAAGATTCTAGTCTTATTGAAATTCAGAAACATGAAATACCATTTCTCACTCACCACTTTGGCCAAGACAAAAAAATGAAAATATTCCAATGTTGTCAAATCCAGCCTTCTCCTGCACTTCCAGTAGAATTATAAATGGATACAACATTCTCAGAGATAATTGCCAAAGTATTTCAAAAGCCTTAGAAACGTGCTTGACATTTGTTTCGTCTGTGAAACGCAGCAGGATTCCATGGGGAGTAGCTGGTGAACCAGAAAGGCGGTGTGTCTTCCCATCTCCGGGGTGTTCCTTGCTAACCACTGGCTCCAACAACTGTGTAGAATGCGGGGTCACTGGGAAAGGAGCACCACGTTTGGGGTGGGAGGAGATACAAAGCATTCACTGGTCCAGCCACAGAGTCACTAGGGCCTTTATATAGAGCAGCCCGAACTCCATACTGGGAGAAATGGGAGCCATGGGGGGCTTGGACAGTAGTGGTGGTGACGAAGGGGAGAGAACGAATGAGGCAAAATTTCAATAAGTTTCTGGTGGAAAATGAGGGGTATGGGGGTAACTGGAGGAATATATGGAGCCAAGGGCATTTTTTAAAGATAGGAGATTCTTGATCATTTTATTTATTTATATTGAAGGACAGTTGATTTGCAATATTGTGCTAATTTCTGCTTTAGAGCAAAGTTATTCAGTTGTGATTCAGTTGTACACGTGTGTATACATTCTTTTGAAATACTCTTTTTCATCATGTTGTTTAACATGGGATATTGAATACAGTCTTCTGGGCTAAACAGTAGGATCTTGTTATTTATCCATACTGTATTTTAATAGTTTCCATCAGCTAATCCCAACCTCCTTCTCTGTGACTTACTGTATTTAACACACTATGTGTCTTGAGAATATAGCAGATACTAAACAAAAGTTAATAGTTATTTATAACTTAATCACCAGTAATGCTGCCGCAGCCAGGGAAAGTTTCAATCCCTGGTTGAGACATCACTAGTTCTTTAAAATTGGAGTACAGTTGATTTACAATGTTGTGTTCTTGAGCATTTCCAAATACTGATGAGGAGATAAAAAGGGGAGGCTGAATATAGAGCAGAAAGAAGATAATTGCCAGATGAGGACTGCTGAGAATTGGCCGGGGGGGTGCTACGCAGATGAGTCCACAGGGTATCTGATGCAAGAGCTGGCTAAATTCAGGAGCACCGTCTCCCAAGGACACAAGGGGAGAAAGAAATGTTGAACACAAGTGAAAGAAATTGTGTGGGATTTATGCTAAAAATCTGACGTAGAGCAGGCAATGGTTTAATTCCCAAAGATGTTAGAAAGAAGAGCTCCTGTATAAGTGAGATATAGGGGAAGGGAAAAGTTTAGAAATAAGCCATAGAGAATGGGAAACTGAATTAGCTGTAGTTTAAAGACTCAAATGGATTGGACAAGAATAAATTCTTATTCCATTCTGGGATGTTTATTTTAATCTAAAGATACCTTCTTCTACACATTTGCCATCTACACTGTAAAACAAACTATTTATGTAAGTTCACAGAGTTTGAGTAATGACTTTGAAGATAGAAAGCAAATCTGCTCAGAATATGAGATAGCTTCTGTGTCTATTGATTATTCCTTTCCCCATATACTATTTCTGTACAGATCTGGTAGAGTCTGATTTCTATCCTGACTCATAAAGCCCAGGGATTTCATAAGACAAATAGGTAAGAGATCACAAAATGAACAGAAGACCGAAATGCACAATCATATTGTTCAGGCTCTAATTTTAATTTGGAGGAAAAGATTTTCAGTGATTTTTATTCCACATCATTCCATACTAAAAAGTAGCAGAAAAAAATGATATTGAAAGGAATAAAGAAAAGTTAACTTTAGATACTTTGGCCACTTGATACAGAATTCTGCTCAGCTTCCTTACCTCACTGGGAAAGATCCTAATGCTAAGAAAGATTGAGGGCAGAAGGGGAAAGGGGCAACAGAGGATGAGATGGCCTTAATCACAGTTTCCCTCAGCTTTAGTCTATTTGCTTTTGACTTGTCTTTTGGCTTAATTATCCTTTCTTCAGCTCTCAATATCCTGTTATCAAACAATCTTAATTACACTTAGAGCATATTTAATTTTATATTTTCCAGTAGGTTTACTTTTATTGCTTCAGTTTCCTTATTGATGATCTCCATTCACCATCTAATTTCGTGATCATATTTGTACGTGTGTGTACAATTCAAAGTTTGCATCTGATAACATTAACTAAAATGTCTGAATTCCCTATGGGTCTGGGTCTGGTTTTTTTTTTTTTTGCTTGTTTTCTATCGCTTGGTCTTATCTCCTGGTGTGTTGAGTGA
This sequence comes from Procapra przewalskii, assembly GCA_006410515.1. Lineage (NCBI taxonomy): Eukaryota > Metazoa > Chordata > Mammalia > Artiodactyla > Bovidae > Procapra > Procapra przewalskii. The sequence goes on along the minus strand of SJYF01000373.1, from coordinate 6,625,576 downwards.
TTTTTAAATTTAATGTCAAAACATACATTTTAAAATTTGTAATGCTCATTTGTTAATGAGAAATGATAAAGTTTGCTACCATCCTTAGAGATTTATTTTTACTTCTGACAAGCAGATCATTCATCACTAAGCACCAAATGCCCCTTGAGGTTTTGTGGACTAAAACTTTGGAACCGGTAGTGCAGAGCAAGTCATAAATTGAAATTGACCAGGAATTAAATAATAAGAGGCTGAACTTTGTTATTTTTAAATAACGTTATTATTATTCTTAAAGAGTCGGTGCATTTCACTTTGTTCTTACTCTCAGCCTGTAGACCTTCAGGATTTCCTGGGTTAAACACCAGGCGTTCTCTTCTTGCTGAGACCCGAACTCCCTTTTCAGTCTCTCTAATGCACCGAGATTTCTGGAAATTCTGCTCAGCTTCCTTACCTCTCAGCTCTATCTGTCTGATTGGTTTCTGAACCAGTGGGGATTACCCTTCTAATTTACAAATAGTTCGAGGGAAAAACAGTTGTGTTTCACGGTGACTATGCTTTTCTGCAATTCTTCTATCTCTGGGATCCTGGGCTTTTCCTGTCTTGGTATTTCTTCAAAGCCTTCAAACAGATATTTCCCTTGTATTGTTTCAGTGTTTCTAGCAGTTTTTGGTGGGAGGGTTGGAGTGCAACAAACTAATCTACAAATATCAGAAGAATGCAAATCCACTGATAACTTGTTAGAAACCTAGCTATGCTAACACAAAGTAATATAATGACAATAGGCACTCGTAGTATTATTTGGAGAAATTTTGATTTTAGTGTGCCTTTATCCTTAGACCAAGAGAATTTACATAAACCCCCTGTCCCACTGTGGGCTGGTGGACAGCAAGGAGCAGCAATGAGGATCAGGTTTCTAGACAGACTAGAACATCTTGGCTCTAATCTCTCTTCCTCATATTCAAGCTTCAAGGTCTTTGGGAAATGGCACAACATTCCTGTCTATTATTTTTCATCTGTGAAATAGAGCCCCAAACCAGTCTGCCTTACAGCATTGCTATGTGGATAAAATAAAAGGGAGAAACTGATATGAAGACTATATCAACTTTCCAGAACTATGCAAAGTGGGCTTATAACTTTCATTTGTATTTTTACCAGATTTTTCTCTTTAGGAGAAGACAAACTACACACACTGTCTCATTCTAATAACATTGTTCAATACAGAGGACAGAACCCTGAAGAGAGACAAACTTAGATTTATTTCCTGGGTAATTTAATGTTATCTATGGAACCAAGCCAACTCAACATGCCCTAGTGTTTGAAGTTACATGGAATTTAAGGGCTCAGAGGGAAGATAAATGCTTTTGGCATCACTAATCCTAAGCAGGGGGCTTAGAGTTCACTGCTGGTACTGCTTTCCCCCGTGGTGCTCATGGTAAAGGACCCATTTGCCAATGCAGGAGACTGGTAAGAGACACGGGTTCTGTCTCTGGACAAAGAAGATTCTGCAGAGAAGGGCATGGCAGTCCATTCCAGTGTTCTTGCCTGGAGAATCCCATGGACAGAGGAGCCTGGCAGACTACAGTCCAGAGGATCGCAAAGAGCTGGACATGGCTGAAGACATTTAGGACACACGCATGCATGACCAAACTGAAACAGCTAAGAGAAGTGAAGATAATTTATTCTCCAATTCTTTCTTTGCCAATATTGCCCCTCCTGGAGGGCGAGGTGTCGCAATCAAGTCCTGAACCGAAGCTCTTGGGAATTTAGAAATCGTCTTCCCTGTACCATCAGGGGGCTTCCTGAGACTCCTGCTGTGTCAGAAACCAGGGATCTCCATGAAGTTGATTGACCCTTAATTATTTACTGCTTTGGGCACAATTCAACATCTCAAGACTTATGAAGCTGGTATAAAACTTGATCACTGTTGCTGCTGCTATCGATGTACTGGTATTTCATGTGAATTGGCAGATAGGCAGCATCTTCAGTGGAAGCAAATAGCAGCTGTTGTTCTCCTGTTGCTGATGCCATAGAGCAAACTGTACATTACTTTTATGAGTGCCTGGCTGCATGAAAGATGCATTCCAGGAAGACTCAATCACTAGATACGATGAAAAAGCAAGGAGTATATTGAGAGATTTGCTCTGAGAAAATCGCCAAGAGGGTGAAGCGTTTCAGACAGCTTAAGCACCTCGTGTGAAAGAACTTACTACATCTTCTGCCCTGCCCCGCTCCGCAAAAGGGAGAGCCAAGAGTGCAGACAAAGCTGGAGGGGGACCACTGAATCCTTGTTGATAATGCAGGGAGATCGTAAGCTTAAATGCGGTGATGGCTAAAATCTGAAGACGTTTATTTCAGATGCTAGCCGGCGGGCCAGTGATTGTAAAACTGCATGTGATTTATGTGTGCGATCTATGTATCTATAGTGAAACTTTCCTTTCCCTCACTCTGTTCCTTGGCAAACCAGTCATAATGCTGTTATTATTGTATCAGAATTACATAGAAATATCACCCTAAGTACATCTATTTTTAAAATGGTTAGGAAAACCTGCCACATCCTGTAATGTTCTTGCTATAAAAGTAATTTTTTAAAAAAGAGAATAGGATAAAAATACAAATAGAAGTGTGAGTAATCTCGTTGCTGAATGCTTAATATATTGAAAAACTTAACAGAAATATGTCTCAATAAAAATATATGTTGGGAAACTTGAAAAAAAATGGAAGTGGCAAATGAATATGTATGGTAATACTTCTGAAGTATAGTCATGAAAACTTATAATGGTAAAAATCATTACTATAAAATTATGATAGTAGACATTCAGTTTTGGAATAGATGAAACAAGGATATGAGTAAAATAATTGCCAAGTATCACTGAGCATCACCCAGTACTTTAATTGCTTTTTGAGAAGTTACTAGAATATCGCCATTTTTTCTTCTATGAGAAAAATAGTGACTTGTGTAACATCTTAAATTATATTTGCAAATAATTTTCCAAAGCCATGAGTCAAACAAACCTTCTTTCTGGAAGTTTCTGGCTACCCCCTCCTACTCATACTGTTGCCTTGCACCTCACAGGGAGATGACAAGGCAGCCTGGCTCTTAAAACGTAAGCAAACCTACCTGGCCATCCTGACCTCAAGATACAGCCCAGCTCCACCCGTCTCCTTCCCTCCCCCCGCGTCCAGTCTTCCCACCTCTCATCCCAGTGCACAGGGGGCTGTTTCCTAAGGTTCAGGGCACTCTTGTCAGGACTCAGCATGTATGTCCATTGCGCTAACAGCCCTGTAAGTTAGGTACTGGTGTATTCCCACATTACAAACAAGGAAACTGGTGGTTGGCCCCACGTGTTCAAGTCAGAATGGCTTTGGGCAGAGCCAGGACTCAGACGCAGGAACCTGTTATCACCGCATTAGAGCTTTCATCTGCCGTGAAGCCTGTGTCTCACTGGGTCCCCGCATGACTCGGTGAGAACTGGTTTTCTTCAGGCAGACTTTACACTGCGCTGTTTCAGCTTATTTGTGGTAAAGGGGCCCCATGTTACTGATAAAAGCACCGGTTTTACCCCCTCACTAAAGTGCTGGATTGAAGTAAGAAAATTGTTTCTGTTCTGTTGGGCCTGACCATGATTCATTTCCCACTGATCCTCTTCAGTTTGCCTGAAACAGTTCATTACCTTAGTTTTCCAATTATTTTTCCTTCTTATTGTTTCAGAACCACTTTATACTCTCAAATAATTAAGGAGTGTTCCAAATGAGCTTCTGTTTATGAGTTTTCCATCTGTTGATATAGAACATAAGTCAGATTTGTTAATATGACTACCAAAGTCACAAGAAGCGTTTTAAAGTATCAGGAAGCTGTCTAGTTCACAGTAGCTGACATAAGTTTTCCAAAATTCTAATTTTCACTTGAAAGCTCAGATTTTGTCATTGGAAACAGGTTTTGTCAGCTGTTTTCTTTGAAGAAAATGCCTCACTTTATTCATTTTTAAGAGAGTATCTGCCAAATATCTATATTTGAAAAGCCATGGTTAGTCTGTTAGTTATTTTTTTAAACTATAAAAGGTGTTCTGTGGAAAAATAGATAGTGTTGTTT
>SJYF01000373.1:6606425-6621499 GCA_006410515.1 Procapra przewalskii | reverse complement strand
ATAGTGTTGTTTGTAACTGAAATAATCACACAATCAGTTTTTCTTGAGATAACCATTAGATCGCACTTTAACACCCAAAATATATTTTAAAAGGATGTATACTAAAGGGTTGAGATTTAATAATAATAATTTTTACTGCTTCGTCTAAGACGTTCTTAAGTATAACTCTTTTTGAAATAAAACGCATTGGTTTTGTTTTATGGGAGTGTGTAGTGGGGAGGACGACGATGCCTGCTGGCACAATTTCCTGCCACGACTTTGATTCACATGCCAGAAGTTTTAACCACCGCTGCTTCTGCATCAATAGCAAAAATATCAACACTTCTTTTCTGAAATAAAGCAAGAGTTTAAAAAAGTTATTCAATAAGTTCAAATATTTCAATACCACTTAAGGTTCGTGTTAAATATTCATGCACTGGCTTCTACTGTACAGCAAAATGAATCACCCGTACAAATACATATATCCCCTCCCTTTTGGGTGAAGCAGCTATGCTGTCATTGCTCAGTTGCTCAGTCGTGTCTGACTCTTTGTGGTCCCGTGGACTGCGGCACTCCAGGCTTCCCTGTTCTTCACTATTTCCCAGGTTTGCTGAGATTCATGTCCAGTGAGTTGGTGATATCATCCCACCATCTCATCCTCTGTTGTCCCCTTCTCCTCCCGCCTTCAATCTTTCCCAGCGTAGGGGTCTTTTTCAGTGAGTCAGCTCTTTGCATCAGGTGGCCAAAGGATTGTACGTTCAGCTTCAGCATCAGCCCTTCTCTATTTATCAGCTCACACTGTATCTCTTCACAGGTTGCGTGGAATACCTGAGACTTTTTAACACGCATTAGTGTCTACCAAGAAACACTCACTTTGCAGAAAATTCTTCCTAGATGGCAGGGGATGTCCTGCCAATCATCACTGTGATTTTTGATCCCATTTTTTTAAGTCAAATCTCAAGCTCAATGCTCTTCCTTGCTGCTGAGTCCTGCTATTCTTTCATTGGTAAATCCTGAAGATTAAATGAAACACTCAGGTAAAAGCCTCAGCAGGATACCTGGAACATGGAAGAAATGCACTTTTAATGCACAGTTATGACCTCTTTGTTCTGCTAACGCAAAGTTTCTTGCCCTCATATTGCCATGGTGTCAGCATGATCTCTTCCTGTTTTCTACAGAAGACATTACATTTGTTGCGGGTCATGTTTGCTGCCTGCTGTGAATTACCTGCATCCGATCTTTGTTACCTGGTATCAGACACCTTAGATTACTAATACCATTTAAGTATGTCAACTTCAATGTCATACATCCTACTACACTGCATTCAAAATTTATATTAAGTTAGGAGTAAGTGTTACCTCTCCAAATTCACAGTACTAACTCACTCAAAAGATTCTTTTTAATGTTTATGTTATATTATCTAAATTGTCTAGTTCTTTTTTAATATATTTATGAGAAATATTCCCAAAGAAAGCAACTGAAATGAATTTAAATTAAGAATTCAATTGTAAATGTTTAATAATAATATATGGGTGAGATCATTACTTACCAGTTTTGATCTGTAAATCATTCTGAGGCAGAGTATCAATCTCAGTCCAGATTCTGATTGCATCTTACTAAACCAGGACTTCTAAACTGGCTAGGTTACAAATCATGATATTCTTGGTCTAAAAGACTTGCATTGCTGCTAACAAATGCATGCTCTGTAGAAGAAAATTTTGACTTGAAAACAGTTTTTCCTCTAATAGTATCCTCTTTTGCAACATCCAAAATAAATTTAGTTGTTTTATGATACATGTAGAAATGAATATCATTAAATTGACCAATTTTCTGTTCCATTTTCTGTAGTTTCAGATTCACTAAATGAGTGTTTCTTTTGTTCCTTTCCAACAATGCATAAGAATCTGTGCTGTAAAGATCTACCCTTATACCAGCCAAGAGATGCTTTGGCAAAGGCTAAGGCAGCCATATGGTGGAGGAGGAAGCATTTTACTAGGTGAATGGCTTTATTGAGAGGCATTTCATCAAACCTTCCCCTCCAGTGGGCCACCTGTCAGTTCATTCTGAGTCTCAGGGGAGGGGTATTCCCCAGGTGGCTCTGAATCCGTGGTGGGCTCCAAGTTACTGTGGAGAAAAATGATAGATTCCTTGACAGGAAGAAAGGAAGTTTTTTTTTTCTTTTTTTACTCTACAAAAGAGACATTATCCCCAAGCACAAGCTTTGTGAATCTACAGAGCAATTTCCCTGTCTCCCCTGCTCTTCTGCCTCTCACATTCAGGGGACTGGGTGCCTGGAAGTGGATGGGTCTCCTCCTTTTCCAGGAAGACACAAGGTCTTCCAAAAGATCTAGTTCATTCCTAGGCCATCAGAAACAGTGTGCACTGTCTGTGTGACTATAAGAAAGTTACTTATCCCTCCTGACTTCTTCTTCTTCTTTTCTAGGCTTTAAAAAAGTCTTAATTTTTATTGGACTGTAAATGGATTACAATGTTGCGTTAGTTTCTGCTGTTCAACAAAGTACATCAGCTATAAGTATACATATATCCCCTCCCTCTTGGACCTCCCTTCCATGGGTAGTGATATAGATGGACCTAGAGTCTATCATTGGAGAAGGTGATGGCACCCCACTCCAGTACTCCTGCCTGGAAAATCTCATGGACGGAGGGGCCTGGTGGGCTGCAGTCCAGGGGGTCGTAAAGATGGACACAACTGAGCGACTTCACTTTCACTTTTCACTTTCACGCACTGGAGAAGGAAATGGCAACCCACTCCAGTGTTCTTGCCTGGAGAATCCCAGGGATGGGGGAGCCTGGTGGGCTGCCGTCTGTGGGGTCGCACAGAGTCAGACACGACTGAAGTGACTTAGCAGCAGCAGCAGCAGCAAAACCTATTTCCAGGGCAGGAACAGAGACACAGACATACGGACATGGAGGGGGCTGGGGAGGGTGGGCTGAACTGGGAGTGTGGGGCTGACAGGTATACACTACTGTTTGTGTGGTCGATCGCTAGGGAGCACAGGGAGCCCAGCTTGGGGCTCTGTGATGACCAACTTCTTCATGGGAGGAAGGATCAGCTCACTCAGTCCTGTTGGGGAGGTGTGATGGGAACGTGGAAATGTCTGGTTATTTCCTCTCTTTCCACTTCCTCCCTTGATGCTCTGCTGCATTTTCTGCTGCCTCTCTTGGGAGAGGTGGCAAGCGCCTGTCTTTCATCCTGTCAACAAACCCGGGGAAGGGCGTCACTAATGGTGCCCCATGCACTTTGTCCTACTCAGAAGAATGTGGCATTCAGGCAAAACATGGAAACTGGAAGGTTTTTCACAGCAGATTCAGCCTGGCAGGCTACAGTCCATGGGGTTGCTAAGAGTAGGACATGACTGAGTGACTTCACTTTCCTTTCCTTCACCTTTTGAAGCCTCCTCTGCTAGGAGAGAGGATTCTGTGCAGCCCCACTGCCTGTAGTTCAAGGAGTGTGTATCCAGGGAGGCGCAGATGGAAGAAAACCCAGATCCAGGATCCACAAGACACTGCCTGTGAATTCTCCTCTAATCCTTACTACTATGCTATGACTGCAAGGAGATCAAACCAGTCCATCCTAAAGGAGCTCCATCCTGGGTGTTCACGGGAAGGCCTGATGCTGAAGCGGAAGCTCCAATACTCTGGCCACCTGATATGAAGAGCTGATTCTTTGGAAAAGACCCTGATGCTGGGAAAGAGTGAGGCAGGAGCAGAAGGGGATGACAGACGATGAGATGGTTGGATGGCATCACTGACTTGATGGACTTGAGTTTGAGCAAGGCCCGGGAGTTGGTGATGGACAGGGAGGCCTGGCGTGCTGCAGTCCACGGGGTCACAAAGAGTCAGACATGACTGAGTGACTCAACAGCAACAACCATGCTATGAAGGATGGTACTGTGATCCCCATACCATCGATGAAGAGTTAAATGGCTCCTAGTCTCTGCAGTAACTTCCCTCTACTTCAGGGAAAACAGACAGCGTCTGGGCAGCAGAAAAACACTAGCAGCACGGCCTATCTGTGGCTCCCCCATGTCCTGCCTCGTGGGCACTGTCACAGCAGACAGATCAACGGAGGCGCATAATTACGGCGCTCCTGGCATTCTAGCATGGCATGCAGGAAGTCCTGCCGAACACAGGGAGCTGGATGCAATGAGAAGAGCTAACATCTGGAATCATGTGTGATCTTTTCAGCTGTAAACCACCGTTAAATCAGTCTGTTCTAGAAGCCTCTGTCATTCATTTCTTGATGGTTTCCCTGAGAGTCTAGATATTAACGTATACGGCTGTGTGCCTTATTCCTACCCAAAACCACACAGATCATATATGACTCGCTAATGATTGATTTAAGGAGACTGGAAAGGAAAAAGCCACGCTTCATCCCACTATCCCATTTGCTTTAAATGTGAATTCCAGAAAGCCATAACTGGCCTAACGTAACAACGCCTTGCTCTGTGTAACTCTGAGCAGCTGACATCCTGAAAACCTAGCCACACCCCCCGCCCCAAGCAATTTTTAATTTAAAAACTTTGTGGGAAGTTCAGCTTCCTGATAGACCTTTGTGTTTCTGTAGGAAGTCAAAGCTCTCACTCATTTTTCATGTAAATTATTCAGTCTGAACTCTCAGTAAATACACTAGATTGCAAGGGCAGCTGTTTTTTTTGTGTTGCATTAAGTAAAGACAATAAGGCTCTTGAAAGGAAATGTCTTTTTCTAGGGTCGTGCGGCCAATAATTTTTCAAGCTGGATTTAAAGTACTGGTTTATATATATATATATTTACTAAAGTGTGATGCAGAGACTGGGTAATGTAATTGAAATTAAGAGTAAGCTGTTTGCTTTTTAATTATTATGTTTCTTAGTTCCCTAGAGGAATCGTGGCACTAATTCAAATATAACCTGAAGAAACCAAGCTGCACCGCATGAGCTGTAGAAAGGGTAATGTAGCGTTTTCAGCTTCCACTGTTTTTGGAAACCTATTTGCTGCTGCCGGCGGACTGTTGGGGGATCTCGCTTGTCCCAGAAAGTGTCTGCCCTGCGTCCGGCTTCCCCAGAGCCTTGGAACGACTCATCAGCTGACGTGCGGCCCTAGTGGACAATCCTTGTCATTGCAGGAAGTAGTGAGCGCACGCCGCCTGCAGGACTCTCCGAAGTGCTTCAGGTGTGCCCATCATTTTCTTCTCACAGCAAATTCATAACCCAAGTAGACTGTCGCTTCCTTTTTAGAGACAGGGGTATGAGACTTCTCAAGATTATGGAACTTACAAGTCGCAAGAGTAGTGAGGGAAACGGTTTTAAATCAGGTGTTCTAGACCCCCAGCCACCCGTGTAACTTCAGTGCTGCCTGGACTTGCCTTCACAGTTAGATGGGCACTAGGCATGTCCCATGAGATGGACCGCAGGCAGATCCAGGGCGCTGAGACGGTTGCAGGGGGCGGGAGGGGACCTCAGCAGAGCGCAGGCGGAAACCGAGCTGCTGAGGCCTGGAGAGGGCAAGTGAGCAGAGCGCATGCGACCCAGGGAGAGGAGACAGGACAGAAACTAGGCTGGAGGAGGCAGCCCGCAGTGATGGGAAGATGATAGAGCTGATTCTGGAAAGAGCACGCGATTGATTAGGAGAAAAGCCGAAGGCAAGGTAGAAATCAAACCGAAGCCAGATAAGGAACACATTGGAGGCCTAGACCAAGCAGGTGTCAGTTTTTGAAGTTTGTGAGTAGAGGAGATGAACACAAACGGCAATTGCGCACCTGCTGTGAGATGGCCACGGTAGTGGGTATTCTAATATCTCATTTAAATCCCATAAATCTTAAGACTGGTTAGTTGATCCACCTTCTACACAACGGAAAACCGAGGCTAGGAATGTGGTATATTTTGAGCCTCTTTGTTGTTTGACTTCCTGCGCTGCTGGAAGTTTAGAGATTTCATCTGTGACTTTGTGAAGTTGTGTATTAGTTCAATAACTTCATTAGAAATTTGACCAAATGAGAATCGACAGATCGGGAAGCAGAATTTTAAACACATTTTTCAATGGATTTTGCTGGTATGCCATTTGAAACAGGCCTATATAAATGCCAAGTTATTTCATTTCCTCTTACTTCTGTAGGGGAGTTCTTCTGGCCAGCTTCCAAATGGAATGCATTTAAATCACAGCTACTGGCTGACTGTTAATAGTGATTCAAGGGAAGGAACTGGAGACCAAAATTTTATTCTAGAATTAATCCGAAGCTGTCTGAAAACTTACTTTCCTGTAATGAATCAGATTAAGGTGAAAGCATGATAAATTTAACTCTAATTGACTTTGTGTGGGCATTGCCATTCATTCACATATTCAAGTCCCATGGAATAATTTTTCTTATATACTTGAGTGTGAAGACTGAGGAAGGACCAAGACATGGATAATTACAAGGCAAACTGATCTCTGGGAAAAGGTCTCTAACTTAAACTTCCCAGACTTAATCCACTGGGCCATTCTCTTTATCATTGTACATGTACTTAGATACGAGCTGGTTCTCTGGGCTTAGAAGCTCTGAAGGAGAAACCCTGTCCTAATTGCTTAGTAAGGAAGTAGGAAAGCTCTGGGGAAAGCCTCCCTGGAAGGCTGGGGTGTCGCTGGCCTTGCTGCTGATGGATGCCCTGGCTCAGTAGAGCTTCGGGGCCCCAGGCTTTCTGTCTCTCCAGACTCTGGTACACAGCACAGCTTCTGCCAGGACTCATTTCCTGACGGTGGGATCTCTAGGACCTGGGGCTCCAGGATTTCCTCGCTTACATCTGAAGATGGAAAAGGCTTCTCCTGGGCATTCCCCAGGAGGCTGACAGGAGCGTCTTCTGAAACTGGTGGCAAACCTCTATTTGTACTTCATTGGTCCAGAGGGTGCCATGTTTCCACTCCTGATCCAAATATTGGCAATAACGATGGATTGATTGACATGGACTCCTCAGGATTACATCTGCAAATGAGAGACTGAAAAAATATTTTTTAAAGATCTGGAACAAAATCAGGGCAATGGTAGGAGCTGTATTTAGAGATATTTGCACACTTTGTTTTATTTCCTTAAGCTTGATTTCCTTAGATTTAAGAAATATGTATAATTGTTGATTTAAAATATTTTTCAATATCTGGGTTTCCCAGAGGACGGCTTCTATTGACTGCTATTTCTCTGTGTGAATGGGCATTATTCTATAACATTTTTTTAAGTTAAAAATAAGACATTTCAAATATTTTGCCACTCTAGAAATCCATTTCTCACCCCACTCCAAGGTTTTTTTGTTGCTATGAGTGTAGCAGTTTGTTTGTTTAGTGGCTTTTTAAAATCAATTTCTGTGAAGTCTGTATCTTTGAGGTATCTACTTGATTAGTTTAGTGATCAGCTAGAGATTGTAAAGAGATTTCTCTAATTGCCTAGGACCTCTGGTTCTTCCAAGGAATACCAATCAAATCAGATAATGATGCCTATTTGGAATGAGGCTGTGAGAGGTTTCCAGTCCTGCGTGACCTCCCTCTGCTCTGGGATGTTGGGCTGTTATTTTCCAAGGCTGTTGAGCTGGGCAGCAGGAGACGTGACTAGATGAGCTGAAATGCTGCAAAGCTCACTGTTCTTACTGATCTCTTTAGCTCTTTTTCTTGACTAAATGCACGCCAGTTTGCTGCCAGCTATTAGTTGATTTTCAGAGATCTGAAAAAGTTAATTCTGACAACGGCTGCCAATTTTCTCATTGCTTTTATGGAGAGGCAGATGTGGGGAAGTCTTCCACCCTGCCATGCTCGCAGACATAACCCCCCTCTAACTTTATGCCTCTGTTTCTTCACACTTGCCATGCTCTTATATGAATCCAAAAGGAACAGTGACATTGAACCAACTAGTAACAGGGGTAAAGAGAATTTTAAGGAACACAGAATGAGAGATGTACACAGTAACCACTGAATCTAGGACTAAGGGAAGTATCTAAGGGAATCATTTAGTTGGAAGAACCCACCTACACAACATCCAGAGCTGAGACTCAGACCTTGTTGGAAAGGATGCATCCATCACCCACTCTCTCCTTTTGCCAATAACTTGCCCATAAAATAAAAATGGAAAGAAGGGAAAGACCACATTTATATCTACAAATAGTATAAATATATATCAAATGTGAGGAAATATTTACCTGAGGCTGGGAAAGATTGAAGGCAAAAAGAGAAGGGGGCATCAGAGGAGGTGAGGGTTAGATGGCATCACCGACTCCATACACATGAATCTGAGCAAACTGCAGGAGAGAGTGGAGGACAGGGAAGCCTGGTGTGCTGCCATCCAGGGGGGTTGCAAAGAGTCAGACACAACTCAGGGGCCGAACAAAATGGGAGATATGCAAATATATGATAATCCTCATTTTAAAAATTGGTCACAGGACTGTAGTTGATTATCTCTGGCTTTTTCCTTCCACAAACATTTCACGTTTCTCCTCAGCCATCCCCTGGAGAAGGGAAAGGCTACCCACTCCAGTATTCTGGCCTGGAGAATTCCATGGACTGTATAGTCCAAGGAGTTGCAAAGAGTCGGACACGACTGAGTGACTTTCACTTTCACATAAACTGGTCAGGGGTCCTCAGTCAGTAGAGTGATTCAGGCTTCCACTGCTGTATAGTGTTGACGCTCAGGAGTTCTGTTATTTCGATTAATGCACTTTTCTATTAACTTTTACTCTTGGGCATGGACAATCAAGCATTAAACCAAAACATCCCTAGGGGTTCTAGAGACAGTCTTCCCTGTCTGCTCTTGTGCAGGGCTCAAGATGATATCTTGATGATATCAAGATGATTATCCTGATAATAATAAAGATCAATCATTCTCATCAGGGGAGAAACCCTTTTCTTTCTGTTGGATCAGTGGCATAAGAAGGCCAGTATGTCAGAATTGGGTATCTCATTTTCCATTACAGTGAGCTATTGCTGTATGCCTTCATGCAAACATCACCCTTTGGGAAATAAGACCCTCAAGCCAGGAGAGGGCAATGCATCTGGAACAGAAAGCAAAACTTTTGTGAGTTGCTTGTTGCTGCTGCTGTTGCTAAGTCACTTCAGTCGTGTCTGACTCTGTGCGACCCCATAGATGGCAGCCCACCAGGCTCCTCCATCCCTGGGATTCTCCAGGCAAGAACACTGGAGTGGGTTGCCATTTCCTTCTCCAGTGCATGCCTGCATGCTAAATCACTTCAGTCGTGTCCAACTCTGTGTGACCCTATGGACAGCAGCCCACCAGGCTCCTCTGTCCATGGGATTCTCTAGGCAAGAATACTGGAGTGGGGTGCCATTTGCTTCTCCCAAGTTGCTTGTTAGGGATAATGTTAAGAGAAGATGGACCAACTTTTAACCCTTGATCCTCAGGCTCATGCTATCTGGCCATGGGGGAGAAAGCAGCATATAATGACCTCTGATTCAAAGAATAAAGTGTGTCTATAACACGGAACACCAGCCTGTATCTGGGTGTTGTGTTACTGCTGCTATAACTGAGTTCCCAGGAAGCCCTTCTTCCCTTTGTTCTGACCTCTGCTTCCAGGTGGGTGAAATGTCACGACAACTGTGCTTTCCTTGGATATAAGCCCCTTGCAGTGCTTGCTGCTGTGAAGGGAGTTCCTGGTCAAAATCACTGCTGTGTGGAAACCATGATAATAGATATTAGGAGTGTACAGATGGTGGCGCAAGCAAGGCAAGTTCATGTCCAGAATATGTCTATTCCAGTGAGATGTTTGCATAGCTAGGCATTTATACATAATTTTTATAAATATGGAAATAAATACTCTTTAACCTGTTTTCCCCCTTAACATTGTTCCTGAATATGTTCCATGGAACAGTCTGCTAGGTATTCCTCCCCATCATGCCAAGTGACTCCACAGCTTCCATATCATGAAAGTAACGCCCCAATTTGTGTGAAGTTAGGTCATTTCCCTGGAGAAGGCAATGACACCCCACTCCAATACTCTTGCCTGGAAAATCCCAGGAGCCTGGTAGGCTGCAGTCCATGGGGTCACTAGGAGTTGGACACGACTGAGCGACTTCACTTTCACTTTTCACTTTCATGCATTGGAGAAGGAAATGGCAACCCACTCCAGTGTTCTTGCCTGGAGAATCCCAGGGGTGGGGGAGCCTGGTGGGCTGCCATCTATGGGGTCACAGAGAGTTGGACAAAACTGAAGTGACTTAGCAGCAACAGGTCATTTCCAAGAGTCATTATTACAAACAAGACTGAGATGACTATTTTCATAAGTATCCCTTAAGAACATTGGCTAAAAAAAAAAATGCTCAACTTAAAAGTTGGGAGTTATGTTTTATTAGGGGTAACTTTTAGGTCTTCAAATTTTTAGAGAGGCAGCATCTCAAGTAAATCTGAGAAAACTGGTTTGAAGAGCAGGGGTGGAGGAAGCCAGGATATATAGGAGCTTTATAACAAAGAGCAAGTGATCAGCACATCAAAAAGTCATTGTTAATTAAGGAAAACCAGATATCTCAAGTTAAGGAATTTAGCTCCTTTTCTATGTATGGGAAGATGCAAGAGTCTGGGACTACTGAAACTATCCTTTCCAAATGCACCTCAGCTGTCTGGGGCCAGTATCCTGCACTTTCTCATCGTGAGTTTCCTTGGGGCTCACCATAGAGAGTGGCTGCAGTCTGATGGTTGCAAGATGGCAGGTATTCTTTCCATCCTGAGTTCCCTCAGGGCTCATCAGTTCAGCAACAGAGGTGAAAGCAATTCTTGATTACTGTAACAATCTTTGTTTACTTATATGCCAGGAAATAGTTAATTTCTCAAGATATTTCCCCTAAAAGAAGTTACTGGACCAAAGTCAGGCATTTATTTGAGGCTTTTTATTTGACTGCTAAATTTCTGTCTGTAAAGGTTATCCTGATACATATTCCTACCTTATTCCCAGGTGCCTTCACTAGTGCAGGAGAATCATCCCCCTCCCCTAATTTAGTCAGTTTCGGGACTGGAATCTTTCTGGAATTAAGAACATGAATGTATTTAATTAAAAGAAAGTGAAGCCTGCTGTATAAATGGCGTAAACTACATCAGCCAAGAGACCATGGGAACTGTTCCTGGTAACAGTGACATGGCTATGAGAAATGATGATGTGATCAGTAGCAATTGCATTGACAAATCCTTTCTGTGTTGGTGATGGAGTATCAATCATTACCCCCTCCCCATGAGTCCTCCAGTTATTTCTGGAAATTCTTAGAGGTTTGTGTCCCCATGTGGCCCCATGAACACACAAGGCTGCCCCTTTGTCCTCTTCTCTGGGGAAGTTCTCACGGGCTCACGAATTCTGACAACAAAGCCCCTGGAGGACCCCCTTGCTGCCCCAGCTTCATGAGAACACTGAATACCCATGGCAGGTGTCTGAGCATCCAGACATCTAGGCAGGTTGTGCTGGGCAGAGGCTAAGAGGGAGAGGGATTTGCCTTAGCACTCAGAGGAGACTTGAAGGACAGAGGGGAAAGAAAGTTCTCCAAGTGGGACAGTGATACTGTAGCTATCAGTTTTTCAATTGTTACTAGTTTACTGTGCAGACTCATTTGTAAACCAGGCTTGAAAGTTTACACTCAGTCAACCAATCATAAGGAATTCCCCTAAGAAGCTGTAGGAATGAACTGAGGAAAAGGAAGCAATGCAACAGAATGATAAAGATTCTGAGCCACCTGCTCGTGGAACAAAACTGTTGTGAACATTTGTTGCAGAAAATCATAGCAACTCATTAATGAAAATGATGTACAATACTCTGCAGTCTTGAAAGAAGCCAAAAATCTCCACCTCAATGAAAAAGTGAGTTAAAGCAAATCTTCTTTGAAAACTAATTATCCAAATAAATTCAACTATTAAGATAAAAACAGTATATCTGTGAATGGAAGGAAAGAAATCTATACTCCCTTCAGGATGTGGAACTTGTTCTTTCCTTCTCTGTGGTCACTGGTGCTGGCAACTCATGTGACCTGGGAACACTTGCAGGGAGGGTTGGTTCTCCCTCAGGGGAGAAGGACTGTTATGGATCAGAGGACTGCAGTGCAGTTAAGCACGAAATGCTCATCTCTTTGCATAGGCTTCGCAGGCAGAAGCTGCCCTTCAGCACCAGGTCACAGAAGGTGGAAAAGCGTCATCTCAATATCCTCCTAATTCAGAGAATCAGCAGCATCACAACACCATCCACAGTCATCCTGGTAGACAGTCAAACCCAAGTGCTAGGCTAGGAAACAAATACAAAGATTAAATATAACAATTAAAATTGGAAAAATATACTGGGAGGCAAAGAAAAAAATGTAGAGAAACTCAGCGTAGAGAACCTCAACATAGAGAATTCATATCTTTTCTTCTTTCTGAAGGGTTATGATTTTATTGGAGAAGTAAAGTGATGTAGTCAAGCTCTGTCCTTTGTAATGTGGACTCTCAAGAAGAGGAACTAAAAAATCTCTTAATGAAGGTGAAGGAGGAGAATGAAAAACCTGGCTTAAAATTCAACATTCAAAAAACTAAGGTTATGGCATCTGGCTGCATCACTTTGTGGCAAATAGAAAGGGGAAAAGTAGAAACAGAGACAGATTTTATTTTCTTGGGCTCCAAAATCACTGCAGATGGTGACTGCAGCCATGAAATTAAAAGACACTTACTCCTTGGAAGGAAAGCTGTGAAAAACCTAGATAGAGTATTAAAACACAGAGACATCACTTTACTGACAAAGATCTGTATAGTCAAAGCTGTGATTTTTCCAGTAGTCATGTGCAGATGTGAGAGTTGGACCATAAAGAAACCTGAGCACTGAAGAACTGATGCCTTCAAACACTGGTGCTGGAGAAGACTCTTGAGAGTCCCTTGGGCTGCAAGAAGATCCAACCAGTCCATCCTAAAGGAGATCAGTCCTGAATATTCATTGGAGAGACTGATGCTGAAGCTGAAGCTCCAATCCTTTGGCCACTTGATACAAACAGCTGACTCACTAGAAAATACCATGACGGTAGGAAAGATTGAAGGCAAAAGGAGAAAGGAGTGGCAGAGAATGAGATAATTAGATAGCATCACAAGCTCAGTGGAAATGAATCTAAGAAAGTTCTGGGAGGCAATGGAGTATGCAGGAGCCTGTCGTGATGTAGTCTATGAAGTTCCAAAGAGTTGGACGTGACTTAGAGACTGAACAACAAGAACAACAACTCCAGAAGCTGAACGTTTGATATCTCCAGCTCAAGAAGTACTCGGAAGTATCCCAGTTTTCTGTGTACATGGTGCAGAATAAGTGCTGAAATCTTCCAGGGAAGGGCCGTTCAGATCCTCCCTCGAACAGTTTTTCAAGGATTACATCTTGTGACCCCATTTTGGTTTCCTTGCTCTGCTTGTGGCTGGTATAGGAACTGCATCTGAATTCTCCTACGGTTAAGAGTTTATATTTTTGTAGATGGCCTGAGATGCATGCAACTATTGATTCCTCTTATATACCTTACATGATCTCCAGATTTTTAAGTCATGGAAATACTACCCAGCTGGTTTTCTCATTAGTCTGATATGACTAGCCATCTGTGATTTTGTTCCTTTTTATTGCTATTTAATCTTCCCTACAATGTGTTTGTTATGTGTTCCCCACATCTTGGTAAAGAAAGTATCTAAGGATTTAAACTACATGAAATTGTATTTAGGATCCCTATTACCAATGTCACTGTTTGTCTATAAGTTAAGGTAACTGGGTATTTAACACAACTGACTTTTCTCAAGTCCTCAACTTCAAATGTTGTGTGTATGCTATTAATATGTCAATCATGTTGTTCTAGGACAGAAAGCACTTTATGTTCTAAAATATCATTCAGAGCCCATTAGCTCAAAGTTCACAGTACTTAGGCATGCTGTGCTGAACATAACCTTTAAAAGCTTCTGTGAAAAAAAAAGAAGGTCCTGAAAAAAATGATAATGCAAATAAAGAACATTCTCTCCAAGTTAATAATGACATCATGCAAATATTCCTGGCTTTGCTTTAGTAATATCTCAGACTCCAACATTGAAGTGTAACATGAAATAAAATGTAAGTGCCTGATAATGATGTCAAAACCTTGACCTCTGTGCACTGGTGCTGAATCAAATCTTGGAGAAAGAGTTTTGGGTGAAGTAGAAAAGAATAGCTTTGTTGCTTTGCCAGGTTTTATAGCAACAGTTCAAGATCAAATTTGCTGATAATATATAGGGTGAGTGCAAGGACTGCAGTATTTTAATCTGATCTCAGGTTTTCTCGTGATGAGCTTCTCTGGGTCCTTTAATCTGGCCTCAGCTTGTCTTCCCTGGAATGAAGAATTTTAACTCCATTTATTGGGGCTTTGGTTCTGTAAAGAGCCCAGAGATACTGCCATGTGTTCCCTCGAGATGGAACTATTGCTTCTTGACTCCCCCTCCCTTGTCTCTGTATCCTCTCCCTTCTTTGATCAACAGCTGCTCACATCTACCCTTTGGAACTTAAGGAGGGTCATGGAAGCTACTTTCTGTTCCCTACAAGCAAGAATGGGGGACCCAGAAATGCTTCCCTGACCAGCAGCCCCATAGGGTCCTGCTCAGTTTCAATAGGGACAAAAAACGAACGTTTCCAATAATTTATCATATTCTAGGCATTTTGCTAGGTCTTGGCAATGCAATGATGAATATCCTGGTTTCCTTCATTTTCAAGAGATCATATTCTAGAACAAAAAATAGATATGTATTTTTAATTCACTTATGAGAAGAAAGGGTTTCCCTGGTTGCTCACTGATAAAGACTCTGGCTGCCAATGCAGGAGATTCAGTCTTGGGGTCAGGAAGGTCCCTAGAGAAGGAAATGGCTCCCCACTCCAGTATTTTTGCCAGGGAAATCCCTTGGCAAGAAGAGCCTGGTGGGCTATAGTCCATGGGGTTTCAAAGAAGTTGGACATGACTTAGAGACTAAGCAACATTAAAAGTTTTAAGAAAATCTATAGTAGGAATGTTAATAAAGTGCTTCATTTATAAAAAGAAATATATAGATAAATGGAGATATGGAGAAATGATGGATAAAAAGATTTCACAGGAGATAGTTGGGTTGGGTCTCTAAAATAGCTAAAGATTAAGAG
>SJYF01000373.1:6561753-6577624 GCA_006410515.1 Procapra przewalskii | reverse complement strand
TCAGTAGGATACAGCAAAATAAGTATTAAAAGACTCATACTACACATACAATAGTCAAAATGCATAGAACAAAATCAAAAAAGAAAACCAAAGAAACTTGGGAACAGCCGGAATGGGGAGAAAAGAAGAAACTTTACGAAAAGGCGTTTAAAGATACGAATAACTGCTGATTTTACAGAAATATTCTACTTTTAAAGTATTAAATATTAAAAAATAAAAATTTATCAGCCAAAAGTATCCTCCAAGCTGAGAGGAAATCAGGATAGCTTCATGTTAACAGAGCTGAGGCAGTCTGCACAGCGGGAAATGCTAAGTAGGGCCAGTCCATCAGGCTGGAGGTCCTGAGACCAGTTGGAAAACTTGATCATTTACTGTGGGCACAGTAAATGATAAGCGGATGATTATAAAAGTGTTCTTTTATCTTTATTTAATTTACTTGAAAACTGACTTTGAAGGAACAACACTATGGAGTGGGATTTACGATATATTTAGAGGCAAATGATATGAAGAAACAGCGTTCACTCATAATCCTAGGAGGTGGGTGCTTTATCATCCCTTTTTTACAGAAGGAAGAAAATGAACACCCTGGGTTAAATGGTTTACTTAAAAATCACGTAGCAGATAAGTAGGGCGGAGATGAGACTCTGACGTACAACCTTGCACTATGCATTGCTTTTATTCCCACTCTCATTTATTAATGACTTACGGCAACTGCGTGATTAAACCCTACATTGTGTTCATATGGTAAACACGAAACTGTAAGAATATTAAATGTTACTTAGGGCATTTAATATAATATTTCAGTTGGTTATATTTCTATAGCATTGTCTATGGAAAGGACTGAAATTTGTCCTCTGTTTCATTACATGTTTTCAATCCTCCAAACCTCTTCCAAATTCACTAAGATTTCACGCAATGTCTGTTCCAGTTTGAATTTCATCCTCAGAAACCACTCAAGCAAAGAAAATCTTATAAGCCATGGGAGTCTTTGATGTGAAATATTTATCTACTTTTGCAAATCATAGGCAGTTATTCCTCATGATAATAACTCACTTGGACCAAACAAACTCAAAAAGGAACATTTGCTTCTAAGTATATAATTAGCAACTTTATGGCAGTCAGTGACCAATTCATATTACAAGAAATATAGAAAATGACTCTTTAATTCATAATATCTACATCCAAAGAAGAGCTTAAAGGTATTACATAAATCCAAGTGCTTAGATAATTTTTAAGTACGTATCTTTGAAAGTGGAAACTTTTTAGATTTAAGGAACACTTGGAGTGTGTTCAGAGATTCCATACGCCTCACACCATTTCTCCTATGATTTACGTCGCACATTAGTGTGGTATATTTGTTACACAATAAATCAATGTTGATACATTGCAAATCTATACTTTATTCAGATTTCCTGAATTTTTACCTAATGTTCCCTTTTGATTCTGGTATACACTGAGGCGATCGCATCACAATTATTAACCAGTCATCTCTTCTTAAGGCTCTGCTTGGCTGTGACAGCTACTCAGACTTTCCTTGCTTTTGTTGACCTTGACAGTCCTCAGGAGTATTGATCCCTTACACTGCAGGATTCCCCTCTGTTAGGTTGAGTTTGATATGTTTCCCACCCTGGGGTTTCTAGTTTTGAGAGGAAGACCATAGAAATAAAGTGCGGTTTTCCTCACATCATGTCAAAGGTACATACTGTCAACATGACTAATCGCTAAGGGTGTTAGCTTTGATCAATTGACTGAAGTACTTCTGTCAGGTTTCTTTACCATGAAGTTACTCTTTTTACCCCTTTCAGGGTTATACTTTTAGAAAGCAGCAGCTATATGCAGCCCACACATAAGTTATGGGAAGATACAGTTCACTTCTTTGATAGGGGAGGGTGAGTCTTTTAAACATTTGGCTCTTCTGGATTTCCAGAGAATGAATTTGCTGGGCAAATTCTAATAAGCAAAAACACATGGAAGAAATAATTTATATGTAATAAAATTACACACATATATGGGCTTCTCTGATAGCTCAGTTGGTAAAGAATCCACCTGCAATGCAGGAGACTCCGGTTCGATTCCTGGGTCGGGAAGATCTGCTGGAGAAGGGATAGGCTACCCACTCCAATGTTTTTGGGCTTCTCTTGTGGCCCAGCTGGTAAAGAATCTACCTGCATTGTGGGAGACCTGGATTTGATCCCTGGAGAAGATCCCCTGGAGAAGGGAAAGGCTACCCACTCCAGTATTCTGGCCTGGAGAATTCCATGGGCTGTACAGGAAAGAGTCGGACACAACTGAACAACTTTCAGTCTCCCTTTCACATGGGCTTCTCAGGTAGCACTAGTGATAAAGAATCTGCTTGTTCAATGTAGGAGATGCAAAACACTCAGATTTGATCACTGGATTGAGAAGATCCCCTAGAGGAGGAAATGGGCTCTTACCCCAGGATTCTTGCTGGAGAATTCTATGGACAGAAGGGGTTGGTGGGTTACAGTCTATGGTGTCACAAATGGCTGGACACAACTGAACATCTGAGCCAAGCATGTAAAATACAAATGAATATCTACTACTTCATCCAATTTAGAAACATCTGCTTTTTAGAAGGCAATATTCAATTCAGTTCAGTCACTGAGTCATGTCCAACTCTTTGAGACCCCATGGACTGCAGCACACCAGGCTTCCCTGTTCATCAACAACTCCCGGAGCTTGCTCAAACTCATGTCCATTGAGTCGGTGATGCCATCCAACCATCTCATTCTCTTTCCTCCTGCTTTCAATCTTTCCCAATATCAAGGTCTTTTCTAATGAGTCAGTTCTTTACATCAGGTGGCCAAAGTATTGGAGCTTCAGCTTCAATATCAGTCTTTCCAACGAATATTCAAGATTGATTTCCTTTAGGATTGACTGATTTCATCTCCTTGCTGTCCAAGAGACTCTCAAGAGTTTTTTTTCCAACACCACAGTTCAAAAGCACCAATTCTTTGGTGCTCAGATTTCTTTATGGTCTAACTCTTGCATCCCTACATGACTATTGGAAAAGCCATAGCTTTGACTAGACGGACCTTTGTCAGCAAAGTAATGTCTCTGCTTTTTAGTATGCTGTCTAGGTTGGTCATAGCTTTTCTTCCAAGGAGCAAGTGTCTTTTAATTTCATGGCTGTAGTCACCATATGCAGTGATTTTGGAGCCCAAGAAAATAAAATCTGTCACCGTTTCCATAGTTTCCCCATCTACTTGCCCTGAAGTGATGGGACTGGATGCCATGATCTTCATAAGCCAGCTTTTTCATTCTCCTGTTTCCCTTTCATCAAGAGACTCTTTATTTCCTCTTTGCTTTCTGCCAGAAGGGTGGTGGCATCTGTGTATCTGAGATTATTGATATTTCTCCCGATATCAAAAGCGCTAAAACAGACACTAAAGAAGATTGGAAGAAAATATATACAAGTCACGTATTCCCTTCTCCAGAGGATCTTCCCATCCCAGGGAAGGCAGGGTTTGAACCCATGTCTCTTTGGCCTCCTGTATTGGCCGGCAGATTCTTAAGTGCTGAGCCACCAGGGAAGCCCATTAGTGAACAAAGATAGGCAAATTAAAACCATAATGAAATGTACTACACACTAATTAGAATGGCTAACCGTTTAGCCCACAAAACAGTGTTGTTTTTGATGCAGAGTAATTGGAGCTCTCATATACTCCTAAGGGACAGATGGAATGGAGCAACCATTTGAAAGAGAGTTAGCATTCACCTATCGTATATCTTAGGATTCCCTGTTGTTCAGTGGTAAAGAATCCACCTGCAATGTTGGAGACCCTGGTTCAATTCTGGGTTGGAAAGATACCCTGCAGAAGGGACAGGCTTCCCACTCCAGTATTCTAGGGCTGCTCTGATGGCTCAGATGGTAAAGAATCTGTCTCCAATGCGGGAGACCTGGGTTTGATCCTTGGGTTGGGAAGATCCCTTGGAGGAAGGCATGGAAACCCACTCCAGTGTGCTTGCCTGGAGAAGCCCCATAGACAGAGGAGCCTCATGGGCTCGTGTGGTCAAGAGGTCCCAAAGCACAGGGCATGACTGAGTGACTAAGCACAGCACAGCATGCATCCTGGGCCTTCCTGGTGGCTCAGCTGCAAAGATCTGCCTGCAACGCAGGAGAGGAGGGTTTGACCCCTGGAAAAGGAAAGGGCGGCCCATTCCAGTATTCTCGTCTGGGATGTCCCATAGACAAGTGGACCCTGGCAGGCTATGGTCAGCCAAAAAATGGAAACAAATGATATGTCTATGAACATCTAATTCCAGATGTTCAAGCTGGTTTTAGAAAAGGCAGAGGAACCAGAGATCAAATTGCCAACATCCATGGATCATGGAAAAAGCGAGAGTTCCAGAAAAACATCTATTTCTGCTTTATTGACTATGCCAAAGCCTTTGACTGTGTGGATCACAATAAATTGCGGAAAATTCTGAAAGAGATGGGAATATCAGACCACCTGACCTGCCTCTTGAGAAACCTGTATGCATGTCAGGAAGCAACAGTTAGAACTGGACATGGAACAACAGACTGGTTCCAAATAGGAAAAGGAGTACATCAAGGCTGTATACTGTCACCCTGCTTATTTAACTTATATGCAGAGTAAAAATGCTGGGCTGGAAGAAGCTCAAGCTGGAATCCATATTGCTGGGAGAAATATTGACAACTTCAGAAATACAGATGACACCACCCTTATGGCAGAAAATGAAAAGGAACTAAAGAGCCTCTTGATGAATGTGAAAGAGGAGAGTGAAAAAGTTGGCTTAAAGCTCAATATTCAGAAAACTAAGATCATGGCATCCAGTTCCATAACTTCATGGCAAATAGATGAGGATGGAAACAGTGGCAAACTTTATTATTATTTTTTTTTTTTGGTGGGGGGGTTTCCAAAATCATGGCAGATGCTGACTGCGGCCATGAAATTACAAGACACTTACTCCTTGGCAGGAAAGTTATGACAAGCCTAGACAGCATATTAAAAAACAGAGACATTATTTTGCCAACAAAGATTTGTCTAGTCAAGGCTATTGTTTTTCCAGTAGTCATGTAGGGATGCAAGAGTTGGACTATAAAGAAAGCTGAGTGCTGAAGAATTGATGCTTTTGAACTGTGGTGTTGGAGAAGACTCTTGAGAGTCCCTTGGACTGCAAGGAAATTCATTCAATCCATCCTAAAGGAGCTCAGTCCTGGGTGTTCATTGGAAGGACTGATGCTGAAGATGAAACTCCAATACTTTGGCCACCTCATGCGAACAGCTGACTCATTTGAAAAGACCCAGATGCTAGGAAAGATTGAGGGCAGGAGGAGAAGGGGATGACAGAGGATGAGATAGTTGGATGGCATCAACAAGTCAATGGATATGAGTTTTGGTAAACTCCAGGAGTTGGTGATGGACAGGGAAGCCTGAGGTGCTGCAGTCCTTGGAGTCGCAAAGAGTCGGACATGCCTGAGAGACTGAATTGAACTGATGAGCAGGTGAATGAATAAACAAAGTTTAGTATTAAATACATCTGTACCATAAAATTTTTGGAATATTACTCAAAAATTAAAGAGGATGTTGCTATAGTGATATATACAACATTAATAAATCATAAACTACCCTGATTGAAAGAAGTATATTCTCTGTGTGTGTAATCGTCTATCATCTACTTATATGTAATTATATAAAATTCAGAAAGTAGATTGGTGTATTTCTGGGGATGGGAGGCAGACACTGAAAGGAGAAAGAAATTTCAGAAGGGCACAAGGATTCCTATAGAGTTGATGAATACGTTCACCAACTTGAATGTGGTTATAGGTATGTTTTTTGCACATATTTTATGGTTTCTATGTATGGCTTACTGTATATCAATTATACCTCAATAAATCGTTTTTAAAGCTCCAGCACATATACATACTTCAAAATGCAAAAGTAAATCATCTTTCTTTAACTTTTTTCCTGTAGTATAGCTTTCATGCATTAAAATATCTCTATGATGAATTCATAATGAAATCCAGAGTTGATTGCTTGAATTGCTCACAAATATTTTGTTAGTTTTTTTTTCCCTTTATTTTTCATGTTTAGCTTTCAATTAGTCTTAATTTACGATGGATCCCTAATTGTTCAGAGTGTCCTGTTCAGTGAATCCCAGGGTTTAATCTAGCGAAACCTGTAGATGTTACGTTTGCTTTGTCATCACTCATGATAATTGACTGTTGTTAGTGGCAATGTATTAAATGAATGTGCAATTATCAAAAGTCTTTGGTTATAACAGTTTCTTTAATGTAGTGACTAAAAGTTAAAATTCCCCACACTAGAAATCCAAATCCATAAGTGGAACTGCATAAGAGAACCAGCTCATTTAAAAATATTTTATATAGTTTGTAATAAAGATTTCTACTTCCATGCCTTAACAGTAAGCTTGGACACTGGAAAAATGATTAAATAAGGCTAGCCTCAGGTGAAACTATGGCACTGACTGATTCTCAAACTTTCCTGAAAGTATTAACTAGTCTGAATCGTTTGTGTAGCATGAGCTCTCCTCACTTTATTTGAATTTCCCATCTCACAGATTTAGGATACAATTTAATCTAGTATGTCTGATTGATATGTTATAATTTTGACAGTGTTCATATCTGAATAACCCTAATGAAACAGAAAATTAAAAACTATGTACTCAGTCATTTGCATTTTTAAGAAGCATCAATTTTTTTTGAATTGATGCTTAACTTTATAATAGTTTTAGATTTCAAAAACAGTTGTAAAAGTAGTTTGGAGAGTTCTATATATTTTATATTCTTTCCTCTATAGTTTTTTGAAGTATAGTTTTATTGAAGTACAGTTGATTTAGAACATCATATTACTTTTCAGTATGACGTAGTGTCTGGATGTTCTACAGAATACACTCCATTTTAAGTTGTTACATAATGTTGGCTATATTTCCTGTGCTGTAAAATGTATCCTTCTATCCTTGTAGCTTATTTTATACATAGTGGTTTGTAACTTTTAATCCACTAAGCCTAGTTTGCCCTCCCCCCTCCCTCTCCAGGCTGGTAGCTACTCATTGATTCCCTATATCTGTAAGTATGTTTTGGTTCTGTTACCTATTTAGTTATATTTTTAAATATTTTATGTATATATATACACACATTATTTTGTTTTTTTTTTTTTTTGGATTCTACATGTAAATGACAGCATGGATTGTTTGTCTGCCCCTAAATGACTACTTTCCCTTAGCATATACCC
The DNA here is from genome assembly GCA_006410515.1 of Procapra przewalskii. Classification (NCBI taxonomy): domain Eukaryota; kingdom Metazoa; phylum Chordata; class Mammalia; order Artiodactyla; family Bovidae; genus Procapra; species Procapra przewalskii. Next base: position 6,570,383 of record SJYF01000373.1, on the reverse strand, counting down.
TTTAGGTTCATCCATATTTTTGCAAAAGGCAAAATTCCGTTCTTTTCTTTATGGCTGAGTAATGTGCCATTGCATGTGTGTGTGTGTGTGTGTGTGTGCGCACGTGCATGAATGTATCTCACATCTTGTTTGTAAATTCGTCTGTTGATGGACACTTAAGCTGCTTCCTGATCTTGGCTGTCATAAAGAATACTGCCATAAAACTTGGGTGCATGCAGATGTGTTTAGGTTTTTAACCCAATCAATCACTCAGTGTTTCTTGGTTTGGATTACTCAGCCTGTTGACATTAAAAGGGATTATGGATAGCAGGCATTTATTGCATTGTCATTTTGCTGCTTTTTGGGAGGGAGTTTTGTTTTGTTTCTTAGTTATTCTTAGCTCTTTTCTTCTTCTCTTGATGTCTTGCTTTGTGATTTGCTGATTTTCTTTAGTGCTATGCTTGAGTTCGGTTCTGGAAAGTTTTTGTGTTAGGTATCGTAGGTTTTTCATTTGTGGTTACCACAGGGTTCATATGTGTTGACCTGTAACTATGTCTACTTATTTTAAACTTATAATCATTTAAATTCAACCATTTTCTAAAGTACATTATTTTACTCCTGGCCTCTATGTTTTGTGTTTTTGACGTTTCATTTTATGTCTTCATGTCTCAGCCTTAAGGGCTTATTTATTGTAATTATACTTCATCTCTTGTCTTCTAATCACGCTGGCTTTGTAGGTGGTTGGTCCACACCTTTTATGTGTCCTTCACTAGTGGAATTTTCCCTTTCCTATGAATCCTTTCTTCTTACGTGTTTTCTTTTCCCTTAAAGAAGGTGCTTTAGCATTTTTAGTAAAGTCACTTCGGCACGTGTGGCTCTCTCCGTGGCAGAGCCCGTCTTCCAGACTCCAGGCTGTGTTCAGCGAGAGTGGCTCTGCGGGAGGATGCTCTCCTCGTGTCTGTGGGAGTCAGGGCGCAGGGTCCTCTCCCTTCACAGTCTCTCCTCCCTTCCTCCCCCGCTAGCCTCTTCTGTTCTGTGGTGTATTTGTCACAACTAGGGATCCAGTCTTGATCACTAGTGCCAGCTGAACTGTGAGGTGAGGTGAGGTGAAGTCACTCAATCGTGTCCGACTCTTTGCGACCCCGTGGACTGTAACCTATTAAACTTCTCCGACCATGGGATTCTCCAGGCAAGAATACTGGAGTGGATTGCCATTTCCTTCTCCAGGGGATCTTCCCGACCCAGGGATCGAACCAGGGTCTCCCGCATTGGAGGCAGACGCTTAAACCTCTGAGCCACCAGGGAATATTAGCTGTACCCTATTCTCCTTTTTCTGTTCCCAGAGTTCATTCAGGATAAAACATTGGATTCATTTATCATTTATTCTTATAAAACAAGATCTTGATACTTTTGAGATAAACTTTCTCCCTGAATTCAAACATTGTCCTGGATTGGTTCAGTGGAAGTACACTAGTCAGGAGATGGCAATGCAAATGTCTGGCTACTTTATTATGCTAGTATGTTACTATAATAATAGTTTGCACAGAATCATGAAATCTTAGAAGCATACAAGAAAGTATCCGGTCTAAAGCCCATCCCAAGTCATACATTTGAAATATGTTGCTCCGTCTGTGTTCAACATGTTAGTCCATGTACTGTATTCTAAAGCATCACAAAACAGCCTTTTCCTTCCAGCCACAGATCCCTTTAAACCTGAAATTCTTCTCTGATCTCTGCTAGGAGTGGACTGTCTCCCGTGGTACCCGGCCCACTCTCCCGAGGCTTCCAGACCCATCCTGGTGTCCTGCTGGTCCCCTTCTGGGTGCCGTAGTTGTCACAAATCCTCTTTCCTATGGCAGAGTTCTGCTCCAGGTACATTCGAAGTTCACCTCTTTAGCTCATGTCTCCACAAGAACCTGCATTTCTGCTTAGAACAAAGGATGCAGATCCCAATAGGGAGTTTCTCAGTACTTAAACTGAGTTTTAGATACATTCAGGTTTATAGCCAAGATGCTATGATGAACAGTTTCATAGTCTGTCTCAGAAATATCTTACTGAAACTCTGACAATTCATCTTGTTTTAAAACCCTGAGTGCATTGTTCAATGCAGTAATGAACTTCATATACCATCAACTAAATTCACATGCAAAGAGAAATCATATGTGAAAATAAAGATCAGTCAAATGAGAAAATCAAAAGCTACTTATACAGAGTTTGCCAGAGTAAGGGAGTCAGTTACCATCACTTGCATTTCGGCAGAGACTCGAAGGCAGGCAGACGAGTGGGGAATTCTATTTTGGAAAACCAAGAGACAGTGTTTAGTGTGTTCTGATTGGAAGTTGTGGTGTAGGGAGGCTGCTGCTGTTGCTGCTGCTAAGTCGCTTCAGTCGTGTCTGACTCTGTGCGACCCCAGAGATGGCAGCCCACCAGGCTCCCCAGTCCCTGGGATTCTCCAGGCAAGAACACTGGAGTAGATTGCCATTTCCTTCTCCAATGCATGAAAGTAAAAAGTGAAAGTGAAGTCGCTCAGTCATGTCCGACTCCTAGTGACTCCATGGACTGCAGCCCACCAGGCTCCTTTGTCCATGGGATTTTCCAGGCAAGAGTACTGGAGTGGGGTGCCATTGCCTCCTCCGAGGGAGGCTAGAGGTGAGCTAACTAGAATTGAGTTAGGAGTACATTGGTGATTGGTTAGGAGTACATTGGTTAGGGGTTGCTCTGGTTAGTCCTAGATTAAAAGTGGGGATAAAAATTAGGGAGGCTGTCAGTTGTTAACCAAGTCCTGGTTCTTTCTGACCAATTATTATAGGGATTATTGATGAGGTTCCAGGATTAGTCATGAAAGATAGTAATCTGACTTCCTACAAGTCTGACATAGAAAGCAAGCTGGCTTCCTGGGCCCTTTATGTGGATAATGGTTTGATTTCCTGGGCTGGTCCTGCAAATTGTGGGTCAGGGTTCTATTTTCATACGTGGTCTAACACTGTCCATTTGTATATTCAATCTCTCACACGATTGATTCCCCAAAACGTTTTTGTGCCCTTTTAGAATTATGCTCATACAAATAATGGAGATTTGTCTGGCTCCCCAGTGACACCCAGATGCTGAGGCGATCCACACGACATCACTCACAATCTGTGATTCTTCGAGGTTTGGTCTGTGCTGCAATATTCCATAAAAGATACGGGGAGCAGCTTAGATTGCACTTGGCTTTCAAATCAAATGAAATATTGTGTTTGGTGGTACACAGGTAAGTCTACAAAATAACAAATTTAAATGTATTTCTGCTCTGGGAAATATCAGTGAATTGGGGAAAAAAAGCAATACACAATGTAGTCAGTTTTAAAATAGGTCTTGTTATATGGCTTCTCTGGTCCTTTCAGCAGAGCACACATTTGTTTCCTGTATGATAAATCAAATTAACACAAAAACATGGACTTCAGTCTCCTCCAGCTGTGAGAAGGCAAGGCTTGATGGACAGAACATCTAAGAAAGTCAAACAGGAGATGCATAACAAACAGTGAATTGCCGTAAGAATCAACACACAGGAGGTAATAAATATTTATTTAAAAGTCACATTTTTGTCTTTTTAATGAGAAATGACTGTGGGGTCCTTCCTTCCTCAGCTGGCACCATAGAAGCATAACCTTGTTGGAGTCAGTAATTATTTGTTTACACTCTTCTGCGATTGAACCTGAACTCCCCAGAGGCAGAAACCTTTTTGTTTTCGTTGTTGTTGCTGCTGATTTTGCTGTCATTTATCCTTTTCCATGAACTTCTAATCCCTCTCCTGCAGAAACAAAGGAGAATTTCTGATTCACGGAAGGTGCTGGTAAATGTTTGTTCAGCAAATAGGTGCAGAGAAATGAATGGATGACATTCATTTCTTTCTCAGGTTTGTTCAAAATGCCAGGAAAGCATTTTGCATTCCAGGGCTGTTTTGCCCTTGATATACCCTTGTTTAGAATATTATGTATTTAATACTTTAGATATTTGTTTAACACTAAATTCAAGAAATGATAATGGTTGAAATATGATAACCAAATTGAAACATGAGTGTATATGTCTCATTATTGACATATACTGACCTTTGTCCATGAGTAATTTATCATTGAGGGGTTTAACAGCACAAAGGGAATCATTTTGTCTATTTAAAAACACTATAATATTGTAATTAGCCTCCAATTAAAGTAAATTAATTTACAAAAGAAAAGGAGATTTAAACAATGTTGTTTACACAGATGATGGAGAAATTGAGAATCTGAACGAGTCTGTGAGGCCACCCATGGATGGGCCACATAGGACAGGACTTTATTCCTCTGCAGACTGGAAGCTCAAAGGCAGGAGGCAGTGTCCAGAGCCCAGGGTTGGGGTCACCCAGTGGCAGGGCTACTGCAGAATTCTGCCTGGATCCACAGAGAACACTCAGTTGCTGACAAAGTCTCCAGCAGTGATAGATTTCTCCCTTCCCCCGTCTCCTTCCCATTTCCCTTGAGAACCTCATATTAGCAGGATCCCACCAGAACAAAGCTGTCATGGGAGAACGAGAGACATAGCCTGCTTGGGCTGCCCCAGTGGTAAAGAATCTGCCCACCAATGCAAGAGATGAAGTTTGATTCCTGGGTCGGGAAGATTCCCTGGAGAAGGAAATGGCAACCAGCTCCAGTGTTCTTGCCTGGCAAATCCCATGGACAGAGGAGCCTGGCAGGCTACAGTCCCTGTGGCTGCAAAAGAGTCAGACACGACTGAACAACTGAGCATACATATACAGATAAACTAGAAAGTAGGGAGGAGAAGGATGAAGAATGCAATAAAGACCAATAGGTCCAGAAGTAGGACCTGTTGGAGATGGTGGTGGCAATGGTGACTATTTCTGAGTCCATTCCCAGACAGTTGTGATCAAGTTATGAAGTCATTTGAAGAAATCCACTCTGGTGGGTTTCCTGACCTAAGAATCAGAAAAGATTGATTCCAACTGTCTTTCAGAAACTGCGGACATCTGAAAACATCCCGCAGATCTCTCCAAATTTCCATCAAGGTCTACATTTCCTTGTCTTTGTTGTCAACATATTACCTCTGTGAACTTGGTTATCTCTTGTCTGTTTTAAGATGGTCCTTACTTAATGCCCTGATATCCTTCCAGTAGTCATGTATGGATGTGAGAGTTGGACTCTAAAGAAAGCTGAGCATTGAAGAATGGATGCTTTTGAACTGTGGTGTTGGAGAACACTCTCGAGAGTCCCTTGGACTGCAAGGAGATCCAACTTGTCCACCTTAAAGGAGATCAGTCCGGTGTGTTCACTGGAAGGACTGAGGCTAAAGCTGAAACTCCAATGTTTTGGCCACTTGATGCAAAGAGCTGATTCATTTGAAAAGACCCTGATGCTGGGAAAGTTTGAGGAAAGGAGGAGAAGGGGAGGACAGAGGATGAGAAGGTTGGATGGCATCACCAACTCAATGGACATGAGTTTGTGTGAACTCTGGGAACTGGTGATGGACAGGGAGGCCTGGGGTGCTGCAGTCCATGGGTCGCAAAGAGTAGGATACGACTGACTGCCTGAACTGAATTGAACTGAATCCTTCCAGACCCAAGAAATAATCCCTTCTGCTTTTTTTCTCTCTGCCTAAGGCAATTGCTAAATTTGGCTAGAACTCTCCTGAAACACTGGGAGGGCTCATCTTGCATCCTGAATGAATTGAAACATACAATGACTGTGTCTCCTTTCAGTTATCTTGACACTGACATCTGTCCCTAACTCTTTTTTACCAGATGAAATCCTGGCTTATTATTTTACCCACTCTTTTCTCTTCTTCCCTACTCCTGTACTAATTCCTCACTCTTTCTCCTGGAAAGTAACTGGGCATTCATAGTTCTTGTTTATGTCAAGCATTTAACTCACACCAGCTTCCATCCATAAACTCAGCTTTACAACCACCTCATAGCATTCTGTAGATCAATAAGAACTCCTCTGTTACAGGCCCTTCCCCATGGAAAACAGAAGTTATTTTAAACAATTAATAAAATGTTCTTAACAAAGCCATCTTGGTCCCACAAGGGGCAAAGGAGAAGTAGAGTGTGTTTGGGGATAGATAATGAGATTTGGTTTTAGAATTTTAAATTTCAACTGCCTTAGGACATTTTCATGAAACTGTTCAGTATGTAGATTGGAGATGTGGATTTAAGCATCAGAAAAAAGTCGAAATGCTGAAAGATGTTTAAAAGTTGTCAGTGGCAGCTAAAGACATGAGGATGGATAGTGTGATCTGCAAATGATGCAGAGATGGAGAAGAAATTTGGCCTCATACTTGACTTCTGAGGAACACTGGGAAAGGGGAGAGAGTGGAGGAGGAGCTTGAGACTTGAGCTGTGAAGAAGTGCTGTCTGTAAAGATCTCGGGGAGAAGGTGATGCTTGTGGAAGACCAAAAAGCCCCCAGAAGATATTTTAGCAGCCGCTTTAAAAAATGTCCCTTGCATGGAAAAACAAAATTGGATATGCAAGCTATAGGTCACTGTTCATGGAAAAACAAAATTGGATATGCAAGTTATAGGTCACTGTTGACCTTGGCAAATGCAATTTCCAGAAAATAACAAATAGATGGATTTTAAGGAAATATCAGAGTTGGGACTTGGACAATGACTGAGAGTTAAGGAAGTAAGCACAGCGGTGCTAGATGGTTCTTTCTTTAGTTTTCTCTTTTATTACTGTTTTAGTCTTTTGGTCATGCCACACGGAATGGGGGTCTTAGCTCCTTGACCAGGGATTGAACGCTCAGCCCCTCCTTTGGCAGCATGAAGTCCTTAGCAATGAGTCACACGGGAAGTCCCTAGATGGTTCTTTCTAGGGGTTTGGAAGAAAAGGGAATGATAGAGATAGGTTAGCTGCATGAGAGGAAGACATGATGAGAAGATTAGGAAATATTTCTTTCAGAGATAATGACTAATGGACACTTATTGTTGCTCAGTCCCTCAGTCCTGTCCCACTCTTTGTGACCCCATGGACTGCAGCATGCCAGGCTTTCCTGTCCTTCACCATCTCCTGGAGCTTTCAAACTCACATCCATTGACTCAGTGATGCCATCCAACCATCTCGTCCTCTGTTGTCCCCTTCTCCTCCTGCCTTTAATCTTTCTCAGCATCAGGGTCTTTTCTAATGAGTCAGTTCTTTGCATCAGGTATTGGAGGTTCAATTTCAGCATCAGTCCTTCCAATGAATATTCAGGACTGATTCCCTTTAGGATTGACTGGTTGGATCTCCTTGCAGTCCAAGGGACTCTCAAGAATCTTCACTGACACCACAGTTCAAAAGCATCAGTTGTTCAACGTTCAGCCTTCTTTATGGTCCAACTCTCACATCCCTACATGACTACTGGAAAAACCATAGCTTTGACTAGACGGACCTTGGCATGGACCTTGGCAATGAAATGTCTCTACTTTTTATATGCTGTCTAGGTTTGTCATAGCTTTTCTTCCAAGGAGTAAACATCTTTTAATTTCATGGTTGCAGTCACCATCTGCAGTGATTTTGGGAGACACTACTGTATGCAATGGACACTAACGTATGCTAAAGAAAAGGTGCAACCAGAGGGGAGAAAGACATGATAGAAGTCACGCTTCACTGCGCGAAGTAAAATAAAGTCATAAGTGCTAGGAGAAGAATTGATCCTCATCAAGAGGCAAGGCCATTCTCATTGTCTATGAGGATCCCATGGAGAAAGAGCTGGGATGCAAGGTCTTTAAAACCTCAAATAGTTGATTCCTGCTTCTGCAAGGATCTGAAGATGAGCAAGGAAAATCAAGCAAATATATAATTTATTGCTTTATTCTTTGATCTAGGATTATAACATGGAAGACTTGTACCTGGTGGACCAGTCTGGACTGGGTGTGAAACTTGTCCCGATGTGATGAAGCCATGGAGTGCAAGCTGTATCTGAGCTCATGGCTTTCCTGGGGAGAGGAATTCTCTCACCCATTCTGGCAGATAACAGGGACCACTTGAGGCTTCTGGTGAGGAGAGTTTATTGAAAAAAAAAAAGAGAAGACTTCTGACACAGACATCAGAAGGAGGTGAAAGAGAATACCTGAGTCGATAACTTGAGCAGACCATTACATGCTTTTTGATTAGTTACTAGCAATGGATCAGAAGACTATCTCAAGCTTCTCCCAGAAGCTCTCATCTTGAGATAACATAGGTACAAGATTAGCCAGAAGGAAAGAGTTCTTGTTAAGAAGAAGAAACATGTCCTCAAGCAGGATACTTTGTTGTTATATGATCATTAGCACAAGACCTAAGGAAAAACATGTCCTCAGGGAAGACACATTGTTGCTCTATCATCATTAACACAGAGCCTAAGGAAAAACATATTCTTGAGCAAGATAGATTGTTATTTATAGGCAAAGAATGTATACCTCCTTCTTAAGGGGCCTTGGACTCCTTACCAAGTTTACTAAAGTTAACTCTAGCAGGTATTAGTTGCACAAACTTGGTTCTGAACAGTACAGGATAACAAAATGAATAGCAAAAACACTTGCCTGTAGCATCTTTCACACATCTATTCACGGCCCTCCATTTCATCCTCCACAGATGTGCACGTCAGTAGGGAAGATAATGAGATGCTTACTTCCTCAAGTCTTATGTAGCTGGTCAAAGAC
>SJYF01000373.1:6527650-6561374 GCA_006410515.1 Procapra przewalskii | reverse complement strand
TGTAGCCTGCTTTAGCTGATAACTGAACATATAAAAACCCAAAGACTGTTCAAGTTGGCCAGCCCAAAAGAAAAGGGTTGACTATGACATGAGGAAGGAGGAAGGACAGCATGCAAAAGGAGAAAAATCAAAGAGGAAGAAGCTCCCAAGAAGAAAGATTCTCAAAGGGATGTGCCAAGAGGGTTTCACAGTTTTATCTATTCATCTTTAAATTTACTTTATTATTTATGTTTTCTGGCTATGCCATGTGGCATGTGGGATCTTAGTTCCCTGGCCCAGGGATTGAACGCATGCTCCCTGCGTGGGGAGGGCAGAGTCTTAACCATTGGACCACCAGGGAAGTCTCGGATTCTACAGTTTTCATCTTTATGCTGACAACTCTGTTGATTGCACCGTTATGTCACAACAGTGACCTTGACTTTGAATCTTATCCTGGTTATTCTAGATGAAGAAGTCAGTGCGGCACTAGGAACAGTGAATGGGAACTGAGAGAACAGAGTCATGAAGTAAGCTTTTACCCCGTTCATTCATTCTTAATCAAGCGCAGCAATGCTTATTCAAGACAGTATGTGCTTATCCTTGGGCCTGACACAGAATACTCATGAAATAATTGGCTCTGTGTTCTGGCACAGGGTCCAGTCTGATGGCAGGGGCAGTTAAAAGTTAATTTATAACATAATGTGAAATATGAGGTAATGGCTTGACTGGATGCATTTGCAGACTTCCCAGGTGGTGCCAGTGGTAAAGAATGTGCTTGCCAGCGCAGGAGACATAAGAGCCACAGGTTCAATCCCTGGGTCGGGAAGATCCCCTGGAGAATGACATGGCAGCCCACTCCAGTATTCTTGCCTGGAGAATCCCATGGACAGAGGAGCCTGGCAGGCTACAGTCCATGGGATCACAAAGAACTGGACACGACTTAGCATGTAGGCAGACATATGTGTTTACTCCAGCCTTGGGAGGTCAAGGATGGCTTTCCTAGAAAGTCATGTCTAATAAGAGGAATGATAAACCCACAACTGTGAAAAGCCAGTAAAGTTTAATCAGGCCAGCCGAGGAGGGCAGGGTGCAGACGAGAGAACGTGAAGGTCCAGAGGGTGGGCACTGGGGACTGACTCAGTCTAAAGAAAGGAGGGCTGGAGCCCAGACTCTAGAAGTGTCTGTGTTAAGCAGAGCTCGTCTTTGTCTTGGGGCAAAGGGATGTCCTTGAATTGATCTGCATGTTTAGAAGAGTCTCTCTTGGTCAGCTGGGGTAGAGATTGAAGGAAACAGATCAGTCACCAGGTACCTATTCAGGAGGACAGGTGAGAGGGCACTCACCAAGGCAGTGTCTAAGAAAGGGTAGAAAGGTAAACACATTTCAGCCATATTAAGAAGGTAAAATTAACAGAGGGACTTTGGGGAGAGAAAACTTGGTGTCTTAGTCCATTCGGATGCCATAATAAGAATGCCATGTACTGGGTAGCCAGAGCAACAGAAATTTATTTCTCACGGTTTGAAGATGGGGAAGTCCAGAGATGAAGACACTGGCAGATTAGGTGTGTGAGGAGGGCCGCTTTCTGGTTTGCAGATGGCCATCTCTCTGGGTCATCACATGGCAGAGTGTGAGGGAGTTCTCTGGGGTCTCTCTTATGAGGACACCAATCCCATTTAGTGGACTCCACACTCAGGACCTAATCACTTCCCAAAGGCCCCACCTCCTACTCCATCAGTTTAGCTCAGTTCAGTCGCTCAGTCGTGTTTGACTCTTTACGACCCCATGGACTGCAGCACACCAGGCCTCCCTGTCCATCACCAACTCCCGGAGCTTACTCAAACTCATGTCCATTGAGTCAGTGATGCCATCCAACCATCTCATCCTCTGTCATCTGCTTCTCCTGCTTTCAATCTTTCCCAGCATCAGGGTCTTTTCAAATGAGTGTTTTTCATATCAGATAGCCGAAGTTTCAGCTTCAGCATCAGTCCTTCCAATGAATATTCAAGACTGATTTCCTTTAGGATGGACTGGTTGGATCTTCTTGCAGTCCAAGGGACTCTCAAGAGTCTTCTCAAGCACCGTAGTTCAAAAGCATCACACAAGGGATTAGACTTCAGCATAGCAATTTTGGAGAGACACAAACATTCAGTCTGTAGCATTTGGCTACAACTTAGTTGCATTTGAAGCATTTGATTGAAAGTACACAATTATCCTTGTACAGGATATGTTGATTTCTATCAAAATGAATACAGAAAGATTAAGTGGAGTGGCACTGTGGTATAACTGTAACCAGTCAGATGTTAACATGAATAAACATCAAGAACACCATGATTGACTAAATATACATTTGGCTCAGAGTGGCAATTTTTATATTAACTCACATTTATGAAGCATTTGCTAAGTGTTTCACATAGCTGATGTCCCATTCCTGAATCTACATAATGAACTGAGCCTTCATTTACATATGAAGAGACGAAATCCGTGAGAATCAGGAAGCTCGCCCACATAGGGTGGCTGGTTTGAGTCAAGGTCAGGGGTGTCTCACCCCAGAGAATCAACTCAAGCTTGAGGCTTCATCCCAGGAGAGATGCTCATCTATGTGATTCCCAGCTTCTCCCCATGGCACCCAGCAAAGAGCCGAGTCCAATGGGGACCCCTGGAAGGGCGAGCTGGGCGACACAGGCTGCCCTGCCCTTCCTCTCTTGGGGCACTTGCCTGACCCAGTGAGTCTGCCTGCAGGCGCTGCCCTTGGCCTGAGCAAAGTGGGGAGGCTGGCCTCTTCCCAGGTCACTGAGCCTCTTCCCTCTCCAGAATCTGGTGTCCCCCGCTAGCCTTTATCAGGTAGGGTGGTGATGCTTCTTGAGACATCTGCTCATTGACTCCTTGGCAGGTCTGGAGCCCCGGTGGGGCCAGGCGGGGAGGCTGCAGGGCGTGGAGGTTGTATTGGACCATTGATCTCCCCAACACACTCTCCCTGTTGTGGGGAGACTGAACAGTCTCTGCCAGGACCCTGTCCTCATGTATTCTCTCTCCTGTGAACGAGGCTGGAGTCACACACCAGCGTGTCCTCTGAGGCCGTGCGGACAGCTCAGGCGCCAAAGCCAAGTGCCTTGGCTTTCACTGAAGGATATGCTGCCTCAGGTTCGCCTGAATTTATTGAATTCCTTTCAAAACATTAAGGGCAATTTGCAGAACATTTTTACAAATGCTATTGGAAATGCTATGAAATCAAGACATCACTGTACAGTATTTGCTCAGGGCAGGTTTTCTCATATTTAATGTTTCCTCTGTGTCATTTTATTTTCAGTCTTCCTTTTTATGTAACCTTCAATGCTGTAATTTTCTCTTTGCAGAAAGCCTTTGCTTTCACTAAGCAATGCATGAGAAGAAATTGAATTCAATTTATTTTGCTCTGAATTTCTTATGTTAGAAATTTTCCATGGCAAATGAGCTGAAATCAGCCTTTTATTTTGAACAGAAATTGCAAGCTGTTGCTTAAAAAAGAATTTACTTTTTAAAAAAGACAAACATAATGAGTCCTGGTAATATGGTGACCTGAATTTCAGTGTCTTGTTTAGAAGCTTGGACAGATACGATCAAAAGCTTTCTCCTGTGACAAATTATTAGAACAGCAAAAAAAAAAAAAAAAAAGAAAAAAAAGAAAAAAAAAAGAAAAAAAAAAGGAAAAAAATCATTCAAGCTTTTAAGGGTTTTTTTTTTTTTTTCCCCTCTGTGACATGAGAAAAGCTGAAGGTTGCCCTTGAAATCCAGCTGGACTGGGTGCTTTTTCACTCCTTTAGTTGTCTTGGAATGAATATTTCAGAAACATCAGGAATTTTTTACCATCTAGCCCTTGCTTTGCAACCATGTATTCACTATGAGACCACAATGGAATATGTTTCTTAGAAATCAACCCATTTTGCAATTTGAAAGTTAAATATTTGATTGTAGTAAATATGTATGCAAAAGGTTTATGCACTTAAAAATAATGTGGATTCCTCTAAAGATAGGTAAAATGGAAACTATAATCATTTCAATTTCCCCCTATTAATTCATGTTGTCCCTAGTAACAATCATAGCATTTAGGTTGAGAGAGAAGGCACTACATTGTGTAAAAGCCCTAAAATAATTCACTGTACTATAGGAGGGAAAGGGCTTCCCTGGTGGCTCAGAGGTTAAAGCGTCTGCCTCCAATGCAGGAGACCTGGGTTTGATCCCTGGGTCAGGAAGATCCTCTGGAGAAGGAAATGGCAACCCACTCCAGTATTCTTGCCTGGAGAATCCCATGGACGGAGGAGCCTGTTGGGCTACAGTCCACAGGGTCGCAAAGAGTCGGACACGACTGGGCGACTTCACTTTCGCTTTCACTTTCAAAGGAGGGAAAGCGTAGTAGAAGACAGGAGGATCTGTTTCATGTTTATTGAGCAGTTTCATTCCGCAGTGAAATTGTCTTTAAAAGTTTTGCTAGGAACTTCCCTGGTTGTCCAGTGTTTAAGACTCGGCTTTTCCAAAGCAGGAAGCACCAGCTAGATCTCTGGTTTGGGAATTAAGACCCCACATCCTGCACAGTGTGGCCAAAGAAAAATAAGTTTTACTTGTAACTTAGAAAATAATTGATAATCATTAAAACAAAAAATGACAAGAACAACAAACATCAAAAAGCAGCAGAAAGAAGAAAGTAGTGAATCATCAGAAGTCGAAATATTCAATACAGATAAGAAAAATTCAGTGACCTTTATTTCATAGCTTTAATATACATACTTCATATATACATATGCTGTATATACTATTTTACATATAATGCAAATGCAAGTTATGTGTGCATGTGCGGTAGGAGACACATGTATGGAGCCAAGCTGCTGCTGCTACTGCTGCTAAGTCGCTTCAGTCGTGTCCGACTCTGTGTGACCCCATAGACGGCAGCCCACCAGGCTCCCCTGTCCCTGGGATTCTCCAGGCAAGAACACTGGAGTGGGTTGCCATTTCCTTCTCCAATGCAGGAAAGTGAAAAGTGAAAGGGAAGTCGCTCAGTCGCGACCCCATGGACTGCAGCCCACCAGGCTCCTCTGTCCGTGGGCATAAATCCTTACCAAAATACTTGAACAATATATTTAAGTATTAAGTAACTTCAAAAAGTTTAAATTCAAAATTCTAATATCTTATATCAAAAAAACCCAGATAGTTCTGTGAGGAAAATTGATAAATTTTCTGTATTATTTGAAAACAGTACCTAAGATAGAAAAATTAATGGCCCCAGAGAGATGGCCGGTTCCCAATCTCTGAAACCTATGAATTTCTTCCATTATATTTTGTTCAGATGGCTCAGAGTTGTATTTCTTTTGCTTATCTCATGCTCTTGGGTGTTATAATATGTCTATAATTACAGAATGAGAATAATGTTTCACTGTTATCTATCATGTTAAGTCACTTCAGTCGTGTCCAACTCTGTGCGACCCCATAGACGGCAGCCCACTAGGTTCCCCCGTCCCTGGGATTCTCCAGGCAAGAACACTGGAGTGGGTTGCCATTTCCTTCTCCAATGCATGAAAGTGAAAGATGAAAGTGAAGTCTTTCAGTCTGCCTGACCCTCAACGACCCCATGGACTGCAGTCTACCAAGCTCCTCCGTCCATGGGATTTTCCAGGCCAGAGTACTGGAGTGGGGTGCCATTGCCTTCTCCGATTATCTGTCATATAGTGCTATAAATATTGAAAATGTTGATCAGGTTTTAAAGAAAGTTATCCTGTTTGCAAAGGCACAGTAAGGGTGCATCTTATAAAAGACTTTGGCCACCTGATGCAAAATGCTGACTCATTAGAAGAGACCTTGATACTGGGAAAGATTGAAGGCAGGAGGAGAAGCAGACGACAGAGGATGAAATGGTTGGATGGCATCACGACTCAATGAACAGGATTTTGAGCAAGCTCCGGGAGGTGGTGAAGGACAGGGAAGCCTGGCTTGCTGCAGTCCACGTGGGTCCAAAGAGTTGGACAAAAAGCAGCTGAACGACAGAGACACCACCACCAAAGCTAAAAATGAAACTTATTTAATACAGACCAGGCTTCCCTGGTGGCTCAGCAGTAAACAATCTGCCTCAACGCAAGAGCCTCAGAAGACACTGCTCAGTCCCTGAGTTGGGAAGATCCCCTGGAGCAGGAAATCGCAGCCCACTCCAGTATTCTTGTCTGGAGAATCCAATGGAGAGAGGAGCCTGATGGGCCACAGTCCACTGGGTCACAAAACGTCAGACATGACAGGAGTGACTAAGCAGGCAGGCAGGCAATACAAACCATAGTCACATTCTCTTTTCATTTGATTTTGAAAAAGTCTACTCTCCCCAGTAGTTTTAGGGATTTCAATTTAGCTTTGAAATTTGGATATATTTATTCAGTGAATTTTAGAATACTGTATTAGTTTTGGAAACTGTAAGAAATGCCTTGTTCATGAGTACATTCCTATGTAAAACTAATAGCTTCTCCTGCGTATGCAAAAATAATGAAAGAAATGTACTTTTTTTTTTTTTTAAAGAGGACATTTACCAGATCTAAATAAATTTCTGGACCGTATGATGGGGTGGGTCTTCTGGATTATCCAGACAGGCCCGGTCAGATCACGTGAGCCCACAGAAGCAGAGAACTTTTTTCAGCTGAAGCAGAACAGAATGTCAGAGAGATGGGAAGCCTGAGAGGGATTTGACATTGACTTTGAAGATGGAAGCTATCACAAGTCAAGGAATTCAGATGTCCTCTAGAAGCTAAGAATGACCTCCAGGCAAAAGCTAGCAAAATGGGGACCTTGATGCGGCCACCACGTGGTACTGAATTCTGCCAACAGCCATCAGGAGCCTAGGAAAGGATGCCCCACAGCCTCCAGCAAGAAGCGCAGCTCTGCTGACACTTCAATTTCAGTCATGAGAGGGCAGGAGCAAGAACATTTGCCAGGCCGCCTGGATTTTCGTCCTGCAGAATTGTCAGACAATGAGCTTGCTGTTTTAAGCCTCAGTGTTTGTAGTAATTTGTCATGGCAGCAACTGTAAAATGAATTCAGTACCTGTATTTATTTTATTCTTTATATCTTTCAAAGCAAATGGAATATCCAAGCAGTGTGGTTTACTTTCTACTAAGCAATCTTACATTCTTGATTAAAGCATGCAGCTGCAAGAAGGTATGTCTAGGAGCAGCAAATTTGCCTCACTGGCCATGGTTTCTCTTGTATATTCCCACGAGCTGCAAATTTAGCTACTTGTTTCAGGACATGGAGAGCCCATATCAAGTTGTCCAAAATAATATGGAGACCTGTGAATACAAAACTAAATGATTTTGTTATAAATGCAATACAGAATGATTCTGGTACACTTATGACAATATGAAAAATATTCTTACTTTTCAGTTCAGTTGCTCTGTCGTGTCTGACTCTGCGACCCCATGGACTGTAGCATGCCTGGCCTCCCTGTCCATCACCAACTCCCAGAGTTTACGCAAACTCATGTCCATTGAGTCCGTGCTGCTATCCAACCATCTCATCCTCTGTTGTCCCCTTCTCCTCTCAACCTCAATCTTTTCCAGCATCAGAGACTTTTCAAATGAGTCAACTCTTCCCATTAGGTTGCCAATGTATTAGAGTTTCAGCTTCAACATCAGTCCTTCCAATGAACACCCAGGGCTGATCTCCTTCAGAATGGACTGGTTGGATCTCCTTGCAGTCCAAGGGATTCGCAAGAGTCTTCTCCAACACCACAGTTCAAAAGCATCGATTCTTCTGTGCTCAGCTTTCTTTATAGTCCAACTCTCACATCCATACATGACCACTGGAAAATCCTTATTTTTAGATGCAGTCTTTTTTTATTGCCCAGTTCTGGGAGTTTAATATCTAACTCAAAATAGATTGCTTTGCTTTTCTTCAGTGTGTCTCTGCTCTTAACCTCTATACTGATACATGTATATGAGTGCATCTTTCTTTGTTGCTTCATGTGTCTAAGCCCTGTATTGATAAAGTAACATTATACAGTGCTTGCATTTTCCATACACTTCCACCACCCCCCCCCAAAAAAAATCTTTTCAACTATGCCAAAATGTACATTTTATTTATTTATTTTTTTCAAGATGTACATTTTAAAATCTGTCCCTGGCATTCACTAAAAGCACTTTACTTCTAAACCCCATGGCTCCAAAATATACCACTTTGGAAGTCTGACTTTCTTTTCTTTTAACCTAAACATCACATTGACCTTTAAGCTTCAGTGTCTCCTCAGAACCAACAACCTGGCTTCTCATCAATGAGCAATAGATCAAAGGAGTTTAAAGCAGAAGCGCCCATATTCAGCTTCACCGAAGGAGACGCCTTCTCATTAGATGCAAGGCCTGGGCACCATACGGCAATACATAGAGGAGTTTCCATCGTCTGCACAGAGGGCCCTGGTAATGAAAACCACTCTAGTGCTAAGTGTGGAAAACTGATTTCATCACCCTTGTTCTCTCTCAGTTCTGTGCCCATGCAACAGTGGGGAACACTGGGTTGCCCTCTGAGACTGGAGGAAACCAGAGCAGGTCCACGTGTACTGTTGTAGACAGATTAAGACAGGCCCAGCACAGGTGACCCAAATAATTTTCCAGAATGTCATTAATGTGTGAAACTGCTGTCTTCCCCCCCCCGCCCCTTCTCCAATCAAGAGATTTTAAAAATCCTTCTGGGTCTCTACTTGATGTCAGTAAGGAGAGCTCAGGCAAGAGTCCCTGCCGCAGGTGCTGTTCTTCTCGGAAATGAAAATATCTTGGCTTCTTAAGATGTTAGAAATGATACAGAAATGTCTTTCTCAGCATTAGCAGGAATTTTCTCTTTGGCTCTGGGTTGAACCTTAAAACCATGGAGGTCATAAACATGAAAACCCATAAAGAAACAAGTCAGGAGGAATATTCTTCCCGTGGTTTAGTAGCTAAGTTGTGTCCAGCTCTTTTGTGACCCCATGGACTGTAGCCCTCGGGGGCTCCTCTTGTCTGTGGAATTCTCCAGGCAAGAATACTGGAGTGGGGGGCCATTTCCCCTACAGGGGATCTTCTCCACCTAGGGACTGAACCTGAATTTCCTGCATTTACAGATGCATTCTTCTACCATTGAGCCACCAGAGAAGCCCTTATTTTTCTAGTAGGATCAACTTACCAATATATATGACACTCATATCCATATGTATAGATAAAGGGAGGACATTATTTGCATTTTCAGAAAAGAAAAAGCAGCCAGTACCAAGTGATAACAGAGTGGGGTCACCTTCTCTGGGCACACTGAGACTCTGATCACCTCCGCTTTTTCTTTCGTAGGACATCTCCTGACACCAGGCCTGCAGTGGCCACATATGCAGCTGAGGGATGGACCCAAGACCAAGGTCAGGGGAAGGCTGAAATGTCTCCACCCCTGCTCGCCTGGAGCCAGTGTTCAGCATCACCAGTACAGAAACTCCCTCGTATGGAGAAGGCACCACTGACAGCTCTTAGTCTGTGCCTCAAAATCTGTAGCAAATACAGACTTTTCTAATGAATTTTGATAACTGTAGAATAAGGCAAGTTTTCTCAAAATAATTATTAAATATATCTATCTTGATTTTAATATTTCAGAATTGGAATCACACTTCAAGTTGTAGAAGCTGAAGACGAAGCCTTGGGTCTTGATTCCCGGCCCCAGGGTCTCGTCAATGGGATGTTCCACCAGTCTCTCATTTTTCTTTGCTCTTGCGTCTTTGCCTTCTTTCTCATGGAATGCGTTTCCCTCTTCTGGAGATGCCCTGGATTGAAAAGAGTTGTTTTGGGAGTTGAGAGCTGACAACACTTGTTTTCTCAGAGAGATTTGACAGGAGAGGAGGCTGTGATGGGGGTTTCCCTTTGCTCCCCATAGCCCTTCAACACCTGTGGGAGGAAGACTTTCCCCTGCAGGGGAGGGACGTTCTGTCTGCGAGGGAAGCTGCTGCAGCCGTGCCCCCCAGTTAGGACTTTCCAATAAGCTCTCAGTGCCCAATTATAGACGTTCCTTCAGGGCAACGCTGAAAAAGCAAATCCATTCTTTCAACTTCTGCTCATTTTGTCCAATAAGTTGTTTCAACAGGTGTATGGAAGCAGAATCTAAAATGAATGGGCCTTTTCAAGGTCATTTCTTTTTGAAAATTACTGTCCAGAAGTGATCAGTGTCATATTTTCTGAAAGCATAAAGGGAAGACAGGTTGAGAACAGATGGGAGCAGGAGAACAGGCCTGCCCAAGGGAATGGTGGGCTTTCTCTCCATCGATGCTGCCAACCTACGCCTAGACCGAGAGCTGCCCAGGGCGAAGGGGCCGATGGGCCAGGACAAGGATGTGCACGGGGGCACTGTGTCTAGAGAGTCCCGGTTTTCATCTTCCAGGGTTTCCACATCACTTTTCCAGGCTCCCTGGGCCTGTGGTTCAGCAAGATGTGTGTGCATGAGTTCGGGGAAATACCAGGGTCCATGATTTCCTTGGAAAGTGCTTAAGACTCTCTCCGTGTCCCTTCTCACCACATTTCCCCAATACTACAGAACACACTAGCACACAGCCCTTTCACACACACCTTCTCTACAAATACATTTGCATACTCTCATACACACGCATACTTGTTTGTGCAGCCACAACTACAACCTCACATTTTCACGCAGTCCACTCACATCCACAAACACAAAACACCCACACTCACAAACACCTTTACACTCATGCACGCTCTTACGTTCATCGTGCACACAACAATACCCATGTGCTCACAATCACATTTTTAAGCATAGAGTACAAACACAAGAATTAGCACAGGCATTTTCCACCCCACCTCTCTCTCTTCCTTTCTCACACCTACCCCACCCCAACACACACCCCCCCATTCCACACACACATGTGCTCCACGGATTCACCAGCCTTGGGTCTCAGCCCAGCTGGTGTGGGACCCGCCCTGTCAGACGTGGTTAGACATGGAAGGAGGCTGAGACCCCCTTCTCTTCCTTGCCCCCATGGTCCTTGCATGCCCCCTCCTCTGGTTCAGGAGCATCAAGGGCTGCAGACCACGTGCCCCGTCTGCACAGCCCCATACCAGAGCTGAGACAGGCATTTGCTGGGACACCCGAGCATGAGACGCTGGTGTGATTTAGTCAGCCTTCAGCTTGAAGCTTCATCAAGAAAGAAAAATCCTGCCCTAGAAAGAAAAATGCTGTGCAGTTGGGAGCACAGCCTTCCTTCCAGATCCTCTGAAAAGATTCCTGTTCTTGGAGAAATGCTGCCATTTCAGCCGACTGAGGGAAAAGTCAGGCACAGGGCTGGGGAGGCCGAGGTCTTCAGGAATGAGGCGCCCTGCCTTCAGGACCCCGCACTGCCCCCTCGGGCCTCGCCTTTCCCCTCACGGGTCCCTGTGTGGCGGGGGCTGCGGAGCCAGCCCCCTGCTCCTCCTGGTTTACTGGTCTGTGGTTCTCAGCTCTGACCTGACAGGAGCGCCTCTGGTTGTCCTTGACATCCAAGTCCTCTCCCACGTGGTCTGATAACTGCTTAGTGCTGCCTTTCTCTGTTAAGTGGGGTGTCTCTCTCTCGACCTTCGCCCAGGGATTCGAGTGACAGTCACCGGGAGCTCACACAGTGGGACTAGTGGAAAAGAAAGAAAAAAACAGCAGAGGGCAGCTTAAACTCCAGAGGTCAAGCAAAAGCAACACAGGGCCAAAGCCAGGAGGGCTGAGAGGCGGATGCAAATGCTCCAGGGGCTGCCTCGAGGGGGCTGGTCATAGCTCAGCATGAGAAGCTCTCTGCTGGAATTGTTGGTGGGCATTATGATAACACACCCTGATGCGGAGTATCCCATGCAAAACCAGCAACGGATCGAAGGCCCTGTGGGGTTGGCATCCTTTGTTTCAACAAATAGGACAGCATTTCCAAGTAAAAGAAGTTTAAGAACACCATCACCACTGGGAAATTTTGAGGAGATTCAACCCCCAGAACCTCACTTGTTCTCATCTGTGTAGCTCACACAGTTCTGAGATAATGAAACGTATTATCGGTCATGACTGTGGCTGGGGGAAAATCACATCTTGTGTGGACCGTTTGTCATGTTTTCATTGCAATCTCAGGTTAGGGGGCATCATTTATATACCTTCCTTTCTGACTTGAGTCCTATCATTGTCTCAGGGTTTAATGACCTCTCAGAAGCGTGTCAAAGCAGGTGGTAGGACTTTAATCTGTCCTGCTCATCTGAGGAGCTCTTCTTTCACTGACCTCCCACAAGCTGCCGTGAGGGACGCCTGGGGACTCTCCTCCTGAATCACAGCTGCCTTGGAGGTGTGGGCTCTCTGACAGTCATGGACGCAAATGATGTCTGATTGTGAGTGTCAGTCAAAGGTCTTCCTTTTTTCTAATGAACCTTAAGCATTAATTACCTTTAATATATCAATGAATGTAATCAAAGATATTGTGCTTTGTCCCTTCATGACTGTGGGGCTGCTTGAGGACCCGGGCTGTACGGTATCACCTCTGTTATCACGACTTTCAGGCATGGATCAGGCTTTAACAACACATGTGAAATAAGTGAATGATGAAGGAATGGAGTCAACAGTAATCTGCTTATGCTTTATGGTCATTTGTGGTCTCATCTAAATGCCATGGAAGGTCAGAGATCTGCTGGTCCAAAGCCTGTGTTTTGTCTTAAGGAGGATGAACTCCAAACGGTCAGAGTTGGCAAAACGGCTGTAAAGCTACAAGGTTATAAAAACAAGTCCTAAAGCTCTCCTGCCGCTGCATTCTTCTGTTAACCCTGGGAATCTGGGGAGACTTACTGAAAGTGAAATAAGGAGAAAAAGCGCCTGGATTGTGAACCAACCAGGAACAGTGCCAAATGTGTTCCCTAAGAGCCTCGCACGACTGCTGTGAACAGTCCTTGTGTTGACTCAGTCAACTCAGAGCCAGGCTTACATTTGTTCCTCAGGCTTCTGTGTCCCGAGAGGTGGGGTTGTGCCCGAATGTGCGTTCCCATTACCGTTTTACTAACGTGTTTGGGACCCCTGGGTGAGGCATGAGGGTGGCTTGACCCGAAGGCGTTAGGACCCCACACACCCTTCCCTGGAGGTGACGCAGATCCCCCTCACCTGACACAAGAGGACTCTGTGAGTAATGAGCAGTAAGCCCCGTTGCCACCCTGCCCTGCCTCTGGCTGCTCTCCTGTCCCCCAGGTAGAGATGAGCTGGTCTCCTCGAATATCCACGCCTGTCTGTTAAACTGTTCCAAGACGCAGTCAGTTTACAAACATCACTCAGTCCAGACTTCTAGAAGTAGGACAAGAAGAAGAGCTTAGATACAGGGCACATGCCGTAGCCTGACGACTTTGAGTGTGCAAATCCACGTTGAGTCCCATCCCCTGAAAACCCATCCATAGACCAGCCGTCCTCACATGATTGTACCTTCTGTGTATGCACAGCATCCGTCTTGTCCTGGTGCTTGTTGCTGTGTCTCCCTGGGTCTCCAGTGGTCCAGTGGGTGGCAAAGTTGCTTTCCTCCACAGACACAGACTTCCCTGGAGAGGTTGGGGTTGGGTGGGTCTCTCCTTGGCTGAGACCACCCCCAATCCCCGAGCATTTAAGCCCTCCTTGTCTGGGGGCCCTGGGCTTTGCTGGCTCTTCTCCAGAGTTTGGAATCACTTCTGGTGCTCACAGAGATTCTCCTTCCACAGATTTCAATCACATGGGCATTTTTCTTTCCTGGCTTAAACTCTCGTGTGGGGTTGCTTTGTATTAGTCAGCAGCCTCCTCACTTCTGTCCTGCTGAAGACAAACTGATTTATCTCAAGGTCATTCTTGGGCTCCAAAATCACTGTGGACAGTGACTGCAGCCATAAAATTAAAAGATGCTTGCTCTTTGGAAAAAAAGCTATGACAAACCTAGGCAGCATATTAAAAACAGAGACGTCACTTTGCTGATAGAAATCCATCTAGTCAAAACTATGGTTTTTCCAGTGGCTATGTATGGATGGTCAGTTGAATCATAAGAAAGGCTGAATACTGAAGAACTGATGCTTTTGAACTGTGGTGCTGGAGAAGACTCTCGAGAGGCTTTTGGACAGCAAGATCAAACCAGTGATCCTAAAGGAAATCAACCCCAAATAGTCATTGGAAGGACTGACACTGAAGCTGGAACTCCAATAATTTGGCCTCCTGATGTGAAGAGGTGACTCATTGGAAAAGACCCTGATGCTGGGAAAGGTTGAAGGAAAGAGGACAAGGGGACAACGGAGGATGAGATGGTTGGATGGCATCACCAACTCAATGGACGTGAGTTTGAGCAAGTTCTGGGAGATTAGCAAAGGACAGGGAAACCTGGTGTGCTGCAGTCCATGGGGTCACAGAGTCGGGCATGACTGAGCAGCTGAACAACAAATTAAACAAGATGGTGCTTTTAAAGTATTTTTGGAATTTTTTAAAACTGAAATTCAACTTTTGTAATCATGAGGATTTAGATAGCTACAGAGTGTAACACAAAAGCCCTGGGGTTTGGGGGGTCTCTGGAGTGATTCTCATGTCCATTAACCTCTAAAGGATGAAGAAAATGAGGAGAAACAGATGCATTCATTGCAGATAATTTGTACCCGGCAGCCCGCGTTACAGCATCTTGACATGACTCCCTCCTGATTGATGAGAGAGGCAAGTGACATTCTGGTTTACAGATAAATCAGTTATCAGCTTCCTTGACTGCTGGGACTATTCAAGCGTCTGAGGGATTCTAATCACTGGGCTGGTCCCTCATTTCCTGCCAGTAAATAGCCATTCCTGACACTTTTATCAAGTAAACTTAACCTATGGACTCCAAGAGATATTTCCGATATTTAATCCTTTTGTGAGAGCAAGAAATAGAGGCTCAGTACTATCTTACTCTCTGTTTCCTCCCAAAATATTAAATATTAAATGGTAATAAGTGAGTTTCCTCTTTAGTTAAACTGGCTTCCTACGTGGGATCTGCTCAATAAGATATCACAGCACTGATCTCCTGTGTAGCATGCATCCCTTTCATTCAAAAGAACTGGGCTGAAAAACTTTACTGCCTTAATCATCACATCTTCTTTGCTCCACTAGCCTCCAGTAGATGAAAGGCAATCAAACCAGTCAATCCTACAGGAAATCAACCCTTAATATTCATTGAAAGGACTGATGCTGAAACTGAAGCACCAATAATTCTGCCACCTGATGAGAAGAGCCAACTCACTGGAAAAGACCCTGATGCTGGGGAAGATTGAAGACAGGAGGAGAAGGGGGCAACAGAGGATGAGATGGTTGGCTGGTATCACTGACTCAATGGGCATGAGTTTGAGTGAACTCTGAGAGAGAGTGAAGGATGGAGAAGCCTGGCGTGCTGCAGTTCACGGTTGCAATGAGTCAAACACAACCTAGTGTTTGAACAACAAACTGGTTTACCAGATGGCCTTGATGAACCATGCCTGCTGGTGTTCATCCCCCTTGGGTAGCCTTCTCTCGCATTAGTTCAAGCTGACCCTGTGTAACCAAGAGAATGCAGTGTTAGTGATGCTGCTTCCTGAGACGAAGTTACGAGAAACCTAATTGACACTGTGAAACTTCTGCATGTCTCCTCACATCACCTGCTCTGGTGGAATTCAGGTGCCATGCATGATGCTTGAACCCTTAAAACTACTGTACATGCAAGGATTCCAAGATTGTTTAACAAATGGAAAGAGATGCTTGGTCTACCCCCAACTTTTCCACCCATTTTGCATCCAAGACCAATGCCAGGCATGTAGTGAAGAAGACTTCAGACATCTCCAGACTCAGCCCTGACCTCCCTCAATGAATGGGGACCCTAAGATACAGATGCTCAGATGACTCATCAATTGCCAGAACTGTGAGAGATAGCAACCAATTGTTTTAATCCAGTTAGTTGTTACTCTGCAATAGATATCCAGAACTTCATAATTGATTGACCAGGGGAAATATATATCTGAGGATTCACAGAATTGCCTTGAGTTTGGTTCAGTGAAAGAACCAACTGAGCTCATCTACACAACTCCCATCCTTTTAGTAAATGGCCTATACTAAAATGTAATAAATGGCTTTTTAGTAAATGGTCTATATTAAAGTTAATAGTTTTGGCAACTGATTTTTCTATCTATCTATCTATAGTACAATTTCTACAGTGACCTATAACACAATGTGATCTTTGCAGCTGTCATATAGACTTCTTTGAAATCTCAGCATTCTTAAAGGCATTAAAAACAGAACACAGATACTCTGTTTGGTGTAGAATTTGTTGAATACTCTGCTTGAATTTGTTGTTGGAATCTTGCAAGTTGTGTTGTCTTATAAATTCAGAGCTGTTCTTTGCCTCTTTGGAGAGTGTAATACCATTTCTTAAAGAATTTCTACAGAATGCTACTTTTGGTCAAGTTCATGCAACTCATATACAAGGGGAAAAGGCTGTTTTGAGACTCTCATCTTAGAATCATAGCATTTAATGCCAAAAAGAAACATGGAAATAGTCCAATCCAACAACACAAGCACACTTGATCCTCTAATCCGTTTTGTGTACTCTAAGGGGAATGTTCTTTTAGATTCTGAAGTAAATTTAATCATGCCTTGCCCTTAATAAAAACTTCCAGTGGTTTTCCTCAGTGCTTGTAGGATAAAAAGTACAAAGTCCTTAATACATGTGTGATATCTCTGCATGGTCCCATAACATATCTATTATTAAATAAAAACATTGGACCAATTCCATATTCTAACAGAAAAAAGATCCGACAGCCTACAAAAATAATTGTACGTGAACTAAAATGCAAATATAATGGAATCCTCTCATCTCTCCTATTTTCTCTTTCATGTCTGCTTTCTGATTTTAGCCAGTAATTTCAGAGTAGAAATAAAACCCATTTTACTGATGAGCTCTCTTTTCCCAAGCGGGCTGGCACATTTTCTGCTACATGTACAACTTTCCCTTATGCTACCCCCAACATGTGTTTAACTGGATGCCTTTTATGTGATGCTGATGGTATTTTCAACAAAGACTGAGACACTGGATGTGTGGGTCCACCGAATTCTCATCATTCTTGTCCATGCACCGGTAAGTCACATTCATGAAAAGCTGGTATTGGACTTGGATGGAATCCATGGGGGACATCAGTGTGGAAAAGAAATGTTCTTACAATTCATCTCATCCAGAAAGTAGTGGAAGAGAAGCTTTGATATCTCAGAAAAACTATTGCATTTTGTTGCCTAAGGTAGTTGCCTTCATGCCAAAGTGACCCTTACACCTTAAAAGCTTGACATTTGTTGCTCATGGACTTTAATGAGACAGGAGCATTGCCATACTTAAGGCAAGCCTGTGCCCTGACTGTCATATCTGATGCTTTTAATCATCCTTCACCCCTTGTCAAGGTCCATTTCTCTCATGCTAGCTTCTGTTTCAAACACCCCTGGGAATCCTGGCAGATATTTCACTTTGGTGGACTCTCTGGGTTGAGGTCCTCACTCTTTCTCATCATCGCTGGACCAAACTCAATGCAGAGATCTGCTCGCACCCAAGTGTGATATGGGGGCACAGTGGGACCCTGACCATTATGTTTTCCACTCAGCTCCTGATGCAGAATCCACAGCTTCACACAGTTTAATGCAAATGTTCCACAACAAAACTGAGCATCAAACAGGAGTTTCACAAGACTGAATTACTAAGGACGTGCCATCAGCATTGACCTGCAAGGATAACGTGGATGTTTAAAGATTCTGAACAGTGCACAGCACTTTGATTTAAAAACTTCATCTCTCGTTGCTTCTGGTTTTTGATCTCTTCATCTTCTGTTTGATTCTGAGACCCTGCACTGGCATCTCTGCTCCTTCTTAGAGGGGCTGATGACTCCTGGCTGGTGCTCTGTACGCACCCAACTGCCAGGAGACAGGAGGCACAGGGTGGCTCCCTCCGCGTGGGTGTTCATAGATGTCCTCAGTGGCACCTGAGGAAAAAGGCTGTTTTGAGACTCTTGTCTTAGAATCATAACATTTAGTGCCAAAATGAAACATGAAATGAGTCCAGTCCAACAACACAAGCACATTTGATCCTCTAATCCATTTTGTATACTTTTCACCTTAATAACCATGGAACAAAGGCATAACCCTTCATTTCAGCTCAGAACTCATCTTGTCAAATTTCTCCTGATGTTATTTCCTCAACCAATTTAACTCAGCTCCTACTGTAGCTCTGTGAATCAGGACTGTAATCTGGGTTTATAGTATTAAAATTACTGCAGATGGTGACTGCAGCCACGAAATCTTTACCAACAAATGTCCGTCTAGTCAAAGCTGTGGTTTTTCCAGTAGTCATGTATGGATGTGAGAGTTGAACTACAAAGAAAGCTGAGTGCCAAAGAATTGATGCTTTTGAACTGTGGTGTTGGAGAAGACTCTTGAGTCCCTTGGACAGCAAGGAGATCAAACCAGTTCATCCTAAAGGAAATCAGTCCTGAATATTCATTGGAAGGACTGATGCTAAAGCCACCTGATGTGAAGGACTGATTCATTGGAAAAGACCCTGATGCTGGGAAAGATTGAAGACAGGAGGAGAAGGGGATGATAGAGGATGAGACAGTTGGATGGCATTGATGACTTGATGGACATGAGTTTGAGTAAACTCTGGGAGTTGGTGATGGACAGGGAGGCCTGGCATGCTACAATCCATGGGGTTGCAGAGTCAGACATGACTGAGAAACTGAACTGAACTGAACTGACTGAAACAGCTAGGCTTTTTTTTTTTTTTAAATCCCAAGCAGGAAAACAGGGTGGGCTTGGCTAACACATAAGTCTATGTGGATTTAACAGAAACAGTAAGTAGTTCCTAAATTTACTATACCTTACCCGTCTGTGTTAGCACACCTTGGAGGGGAGTCTCTATAAATTTACTATAAGGAGAGGCTCTTATATTATTGTAAAGTACCATTTAACTTTGGTTTCTTGAGAGTTGCTTCTCTCACCTCATATTTTTGGGTTTAACGTGGGTAATCTGGGGAAGCATCTGCTATCAATGATACAGATGGAACTCTCATAATTTCATAATTCACATGAGCCAGGACTTCCCACGGGACACAGTGGTAAAGAATCCACTTGCTAATGCAGGAGACACAAGATATCTAGGTCAGGAAGATCCCCTGGAGGAAGAAATGGTAACCTGCTCCAGTATTCTCGCCTGGGAATTTCCATAGATGGAGGAAACTGGTGGGCTGCAGTCCATGGGATCGCAGAGTCAGGCATGACTGAGTAAGTACACACACCCATGACCAAGGTTATATTTGTGTCTTCGTGTGTTTTGGGGACATGGCTATTCCACAGAACTTTCTTTTTCCTGATCCATGGGTGCTAGTTAATCAGATTGGTAAGACATCTGTATGGGCAACTTCAGAATGGTAAGACATCTATAAATTGAAATCTGACATGAGGTGTGTCGCAAGCCATTTATTACTAGTTAGAGTGGCTTCATGATGTCCCATTGTTTGTTTTGCATCAAGTAGATGGAGTGTTATCTTTGGAACCTAGCCTCTGTTGCTTGCATTCTAAGACTCCTTCGTGAGGGGATAATAAAGGGTTTGTGTGGAACCCAGCACAGACTCTGATGGTGTCAGAAAATAGAAAGGGCTGGAGTTTCATTGATTAAAGTCTTCCCTGAACATCCACCATGCCTCAGGTCCTCTGCCAGGGAGACAGAGATGGAAAACTCAGACCCTGTGCTCTAGGAGTTCACTGCTCAGCAGTACAGAGCAATGGAGGTGCAGTGTGATAATCACTAACAGCCACTTTAACAGCGGTTGAGCAGGCTCTCATAGAGAACCCCCAGCCTGCTCCAGGGAGGGTCAGCAAGGTGTCTTGGAGAAAGTGAGACCTGAACTTGGTGTTGGGAAACAATAGGGATAAACAAAGCCAACCAGACAGAAAGGAACGAGCCACATTGAGCTGCGGAGCAAGGTGCAGAGGGGCCAGATGGGACTCTCTGGTTACTCAGGTGGTGAAGAGTCCACGTGCAACATAGCAGACCTGGGTTCCATCCTTGGGTCGGGAAGATCCACTGGAGAAGGAAATGTCTACCCACTCTGGTATTCTTGCCTGGAGAGTCACATAGACAGGGGAGCCTGGCGGGCTACAGTCCATGGGGTCACAAGGGAGTGACTATCACTTTCACTTTCATAGGAACCAAATAGCATCTTAGCAACAGTCAGGGAAGCAAAAATGACCATACCTTGGGAATGGTGAAATGTGAAAGATTTGTCATTTGTACTTCTGGGGTAAGAGATACATTTTCATTCCACCCCAAGCTTATCTCAGTAATCCAATCTCAGGAAGGCCTTACACATATTCACTCCCTTCCTCCAGACTGCTGCTTCCAGATACCCAAGAAACAGAATTTCATTTCCTTGGGGGCAAAAGGAAATCTTTGGCTTCTAAAGGGCAGTTCTGATACATCTCTAAGTCCTCATTATGTAAATCTTTGAAGTTAGTCGCTCCGTCGTGTCCAGCTCCTTGCAACCCCATGGACTCTACAGTCCACCGGGACGCTCTGTCCATGGAGTTCTCCAGGCAAGAGTACTGGAGTGGGCTGCCATTTCCTTCTCCAGGGGATCTGAAAGAAGAGTCTACAGAGAGAGGTCTCTGTGGTATAGAAAAGGCATTGATTCAGCACTTGCCTCCATTTCTGATTTCAGCCAGGGTCTGTTGCTATCTCATGGAGGGCATTCTGTACAAAACAAATAATTTCTTCCTTGTTTCCGAGAAGGAGGGATTTGGATCATATTGTATATCTAGGCATCTTTCTGTCCTCCTTGTGCAGCTAAGCCAATGTTTGCTTGTTTGTTTTTAAATGTGGAACACTTCTGGAATTTGCATGTCATCTTCACTCAGAGGAAATGTTAATTTTTTGTATCATTTCAGCTTCAGTGTACATGCTTCTGAAGCAAGCACTCTAAGCCAATGTTTTTGACTGCTTATGCTTTCCTCTAAATTTTTCCCTTTCAGGTAAATGTCAGGACCTGTAATTACCATGGGAAAAATCCATTTACTGGTTCTAACTCTATGCCCACTGTTATTATTATTGCTATGCCCTCCTCCAGGGGATCTTCCCAACTCAGGGACTGAACCTGCGTCTTTTATGTCTCCTGCACTGGCAAGGAAATTTGCTAAACTAATGGAGACTTTGGTAAAACTCAATGAATATAATTTTATCAGTTGAAATTTTAATGTTACCAAGCAGGTCAAATCAAGAGGTCGTATGTAGGCATAAATGACCTTTCGATTAGGCCTTAGTTGAGCTGGGTCCCTGAGAAGGTGAATGTGAAGGTGGCCTGGCTAGAGGCCGTGCTTTCTCCCTCGTTGCTCCAGGTGCTTAAAGCTATTTATCTTGGATGCCCGGCGTGTGCTAGTCCCACAGCACAGAGTGGCTCAGCATTTTCGTCAGCATTTTCTAAGTTCCTGCAACGCTAGTGTCATAAATTCCAGCTCTCATTTCATCTGTGTGAACTTGTGATTAGGAAGTCAACATCTCCCTTTTTTAAAAAGCAAAGAAAGACTCCGCAAAGAGGTATAATTAAGAATGGTCATGTGGTCACATGAAATACATCTGAGAGAAGCAAAACTGTCCAAATTGCAGATCCATGAATGGTCAGAATCCCCACAGGTGATATTCTAGAATATTCAGTGCCATGTGTCTCAATAAAATTTGACTCTCTTTGACGGGTCCATTTTTTTTCTTGCAAAGAATTAAGGTGTTTGAGTAACATTGTGTGACCTTTGGAGGAAGGCAGGATAGGGACACAGGAGTGAAGGAACAGGCGGCTCACCAGATCCAACTGAGTTTTAATCGTGTTTTATCTTAGTACGTTGTGTGTGTCATTGTGAACTTCCCTAAAGCCTTTCTGGAAGCACATCCTGCATGGGTCAATCAAACGCATGTCAGTCAGCAAGTGAAGTTGCTACTCTGTGTCTTGTTTGAAGCTGATTATTTTTGTGATACAAACTATTTAAATGAATCACTGACGTTTAAATAACTTCAAGCTATCCTCAGGAAAAAACATATATAAATAGGAAACATTCCAATTGTGTGAACAATTATTTCTGTAATTAATCAGTGGGGGAAAATAACTCAGGATGAATTTTCTGGATTGGTAAAGAATCCAGCTGCAAAGCATGAGACGGAGGAGCTGCAGGTTCTGTCGCTGGGTAGGGAAGATCCCCTGGAGGAGACCAGGGCAACCCACTCCGGTATTCTTGCCTGGGAAATCCCATGGACAGAGGAGCCTGGCAGGCTACAGTCCACTGGGTTTCAAAGAGTGGGACATAACTTAGTGACTAAGCACCCAAACATGTATATATGATAAATCCTGAAAAAGTACATATTGGGGATCCAAAGAAATATTTGGTACAATAGTACATAATTTCCTACAGAACCTTTTTAGCTACAAAGTGATCTTAGTTTACCAATTGTTAATTCATAGTATATTTTTAAGTCCTATTTTTAGTAAGACATATCTTCAATCAAATTGGAAATAAAATTAAATGCACACAGTGATCTTAATAAAAGTGTTGATATATGTAAAGAAACTCTTCAATTTTTCTTTTGAATATTAAACTGTATTTATATATTTTGTAGTCATTTCATGAAAGAACAGCAAAAGCAGGATGATAATTTTATGTTTCATATGTTTTAGTGAAATAATGTTGTGGAGTATAAAATTTTGCAGTTTTAATAATAAAAGAAATTTTTACCCTGAAATTTTTATATTTTGATTGAGAAGTGATCTAATTACTTTTTACTCTTAATTTTCTTTATTTACTTTGAACTTTTAATTTTGTATTGGGGTGCAGCCGATTAACAAGGCTACTGCGATAGTGACTTCCCTGGTGGCTCAGACGGGAAAGCGTCTGCCTACAGTGAGGGTGACCTGGGTTCAATCCCAGGGTCAGGAAGATCCTCTGGAGAAGGAAATGGCAACCCACTCCAGTACTCTTGCCTGGAAAAGCATAGTAGGCTACAGTCCATGGGGTCGCAAAGAGTCGGACACGACTGAGCGACTTCCCTCCACTTCAGTTCATGATAGTTTCAGGTGAGCAGCGGAGGGTCTCGGCCATATACATACATGCATCCATTCTCCCCCAAGCCCCCCTGACAGCCAGGCTGTCCCAGGACAGTGAGCAGAGTTCCATGCACTAGACAGTAGGTCCTTGTTGGTGACCCATCTTAAATATAGCAGTGTGTACATGTCCTTTCCAAACTTTCTAACTATGCCCTCCCCTTGCCAACTGTAAATCCATTCTCTGTGAGTTTCTTTCTGTTTTGTAACTTCATTTCAATCATTTCTTTTCAAATTCCACACATAAGGAATGTCATAGGACGTTTCTCCTTCTCTGTCTGACTTGCTTCACTCAGCATGACAGTCTCTAGGTCCGCCCATGTTGCAGCAAATGGCACTGTGTCATTTGTTTTCGTGGCTAAGTAATATTCAATTGTATAAATGTACAACATCTTTAGCCATTCCTCTTGTCGATGGATGTTTAACCTGCTTCTGTGTTAATTTTAGACAAAGTTTTAAGTGAATTCACGTTTAGATTTCTCAGTGTTTTCATATTTTAAAAAGTCTTTTTTTCCCTAAAAAGTGAATCACCATAAGGATTTCTTTCTCAGATAATAGCAGAGTAGCTCATATTGGACTAACTCCTCTTCAGATAATGTTAAACAACTGAAAAGCAAACAAACAAGCAAAACAAGTCCACAGGAGCTAAAAAAATACCCAAAGCAAGTAGGGGAAAGTTGGCGTGGAAAGAAGATAATGACACTGTACAACCTCCCCAGTTTGTGGCTCAGTGCCTGATGGCAGACCCTAGTTATTCCCACATGGAGTGGCTAAATTTTGCGTAAATGTCAACAGTTTTACTGGATTCAGAATCAGAGAGAAATGAGGAGAGACCACAGCAGTTGGAATGTGATGGAGAAAATTCTATGCAAAATAAAGCCGAATGAGGGGATCCAATTCTGTCTAATCTGTCCAGATTATTGGCTGTCCCCTTAAGTATGCTTCTATAGAACAGGCCTCAAGTAACCCAGAAAGTGTTAACTGACTTGACATATTTGAGCTTCCAACAACCGTAGGGAAGACAGAATTTGGAGTCTGAGTTCAGCTGAGATAAGAGCGAAAGGAAAAAAAATCAAATATTATAGCACTGTATGTGGAATTTATGTGATATGAATATATAATACAGATGATACTAAAGTATAAAAATTTGGGCATGGTAAATAGAACTTTTTTACTATTTCTAGATATTTACATTTTATAAATGGTGCAATATTAATTCTAATTAGAGTGTGAAGAATCAAAGATACATGCTGTAATCCACAAAACAATTACTACCAAGTATATTGCAAAGATGNNNTATATTGCAAAGATGTAGGGGGGGGGTGGAAAGCAGTGGATATCCATAACTGTGGATCAGGTACCCCAATGTAAAGCCTAAACTATAAAATTTCTAGAAGAAAATCTTGATGACCTTGGGGTAAACGTTTTACTATAGAACACAATACGGAAGAATCATAAAAGAAAGAAGGAATCGCAAATTAAAGTAACATTGAAATAGTACTGAATACTTAGAAGAATGACCTCCTCTCCTCCTCCTCCTCAAAAAAGACAAAATTAATGCTGGCATCTTTGCATTATATTTTTGTATAATTGGGGGATTACAGTGTATATCTTTGATTCTTCACAGTCTAGTTGGAATTAATATTGTACTACTTATAAAATATTGATATCTATAAGGTAATGGCACCCCACTCCAGTACTCTTGTCTGGAAAATCCCATGGACCAAGGGGCCTAGTGGGCTGCAGTCCATGGGGTCGCTAGGAGTCGGACACGACAGAGCGACTTCACTTTCACTTTCATGCATTGCAGAAGGAAATGGCAACCCACTCCAGTGTTCTTGCCTGGAGAGTCCCAGGGATGGCGGAGCCTGGTGGGCTGCCGTCTCTGGGGTCGCATAGTGTCGGACAGCAGCAGCAGCATAATGATGGACATATTATAAATTTGCTCAAACCTACAGAATGCAAAACAAGAGAGTAAAATATGAGCACTGGGTAATTATGATGTTTCTAATGAAACTATGTTTCTAATGAAACTGTGTGGTTAATCATCTGTTAGTTGTTAACAAACTAATCATTTGTTGTAACAAATGTTTTATTCTAGAGAGGATGCTGATAATGGGAGGGGATGGTTATGAGTATGTGAGGATGTGTATATTTGGGGACTCTCTGTGCTTTCCCCTAGTTTTACCTTGAATTTTATACTGCTCTAAAAATTGTCCTAATTTTAAAAAGTCATAATAGAACTAGGCCCAAACAAAAGCAAATTATGAACTGAGAAATGGTGAAAATAAATTGATAAGAAAAAAAAAAATAACCGAGGTGATGAATATGTCCGTTAGCTTGATTTTGTTGATCATTTCTCACTGTATACATATACCAAAGATCAGGTTGTATGTTTTAGTGAAAGTGAAAGTTCTCTGTCTGGCTACAGAGTCCATGGAATTCTCCAGGCCAGAATATTGGACTGGGTAACCCTTCCTTTCTCCAGGGGATTTTCCCAACCCAGGAATTGAACATTGCAAGTGGATTCTTTACCAGCTGAGCCACCAGGGAAGCCCAAGAACACTGGAGTGGGTAGCCTATCCCTTGAGCCAGGTTCTCCTGAATTACAGGTGGATTCTTTACCAAATGAGTTACGAGGGAAGTGCTGTGTATCTTAAATATATACAATTCCTTGAACTGTGGTATTGGAGAAGACTTTTGAGAGTCCCTTGGATTGCAAGGAGATCCAACCAGTCCATTCTGAAGGAGGTCAACCTTGGGATTTCTTTGGAAGGTATGATGCTAAAGCTGAAACTCCAGTACTTTGGCCACTTCATGCGAAGAGTTGACTCACTGGAAAAGACTCTGATGCTGGGAGGGGTTGGGGGCAGGAGGAGAAGGGGACGACCAAGGATGAGATGGCTGGATGGTATCACGGAATCGATGGACACGAGACTGAGTTAACTCCGAGAGATGGTAATGAACAGGGAGGCCTGGCATGCTGCGATTCATGGGGTTGCAGAGTCGGACATGACTGAGGGACTGAACTGAACTGAACTGATGTGTTAATTATACCTCAACAAATCTGAAAAATTACCAAAAATATATGTCCTTTAAAGTTCTTCAGCGAAGATTGACTGATGGTGAAAATTTTCAGTTTTTGATGACTTGATAAAATGACCTTCATTAATGAAGTGAGTGTTGCTCCATAGAGAGTTTTAGGATGAGATCTGTTTTCCTTAGCACTCTGGGGACATAGTTTTCTGTCTTTTATTTTTGTGCCTGAGTAGCCATTCCTTATATTATTTCATTAAATCATTCTTCTATTCTCTTTTTGTCCTAAGAATGTTCTCCATTTTTCCTTTTGTTTGTATTTTTTACCATAGTATGGAAAAATACATTTTCTGTTAAAAAATCATTTTTAAGCACTCCCCATTAATTATGTCACAGGTTATTGGTAGAGGCTGTGATTCCTGGTAGATTCATGTAGTCTATCTTTGTGAAAAATTCTCAGCCATTTTCTGTTTGAAAATTGCTTCTCTGATGTTGTTTTCTTTCTTCCTGGTATCCTGATTATTCACATGCAAGACTTTTCCAATCTCCTCTCTGGATTTTCACCTCTTGTGACCCACAGTGTTTTCTAAAGGTGGTGCAAAATGTTCTCCTATGATGTGACCTTGACATTCCGCTCATCTGGTAGTGGGATGCATGTGTGCTCCATCCTTTTGAAGTTGGTTGGATCTTTGTGACTGTCTCATCCAACAGAGAATAGTAGACGCGATGCTGGCTGACTTCCAAGGCGAGGTCGTAACAAAGGCACACTCCTTCAGAACACTAGCTCTCAGAGCCCAGCCACCACAACTTGAGGAACTCAGATATGTCCTCTCATATCATGAGGTGCACAGATAAAACCCCATGTGTAGGAGTCATATGGAATTGTTCTGTCAGCCCAATTTGAGTGCAAGTTGATAGCTAGTATTACCCACCAACCATGTAAGTCAAGCTGTCCCCAGATGATTTCAGCCACCAGCTCAAGTCATACCAGTTTTGAGTCTTCCTAGGCGGATGAATGTGGTCATAAGGCATGAACTTCCAATTATTAGATAAATATGATTAATGTAATTAACACTGTTATATGTTATATATGAAATTTGTTGAGTCAATTCTAAATGTCCTCATTTCAAGGAAAACATTTGTTTCTTTTTTAAAAAATTGTATATCTATATGAGATGGTAAATGTTCACTAAACTATCATAATCATCATTTCAACATGCATGTAAGTCAAGTCGTTGTGCTGTATATGTTAAACTTATACAGTATTGTATACCATTTACACCTTAATAAATCTGGAAGAAAAAATTAATGTATTTTTTCAATTCATTCAAAGTCTAATTGTGAGGTATTCAATTTGTCATATTGTTAGGAGTATAATTCCAAGGAAATCATCAATTATAGATGTAGATATAGAGACAGTCATAGTTATGTACAGGTATATTTCATACAAAACCTCAAACGTGAGTGTCATTTAGTATGGCTTTCATCTACATGAACAAAGAACGTGTGGGATTTTCAAAGGCACTTAGCAATGGCAAATTAAAGTTCAATAGTTTGTCCATGTAGGTTAGAAAAGAATACGGATTTTAATCAATACAAAGGGCAGAAGGCTAAAAGTTTGAAAGTCCATAAATTAGAAATTTGATATCAGCATTACTCTTTAATGAGTTCTGATTCCTTTCTCATGAATTTCTAATTGTACTTTTAAGATAAATTTAATTGGATAATAAAAAATGGATTATAAAACTTGCTTCAAATGTTCCTCTAGTTCATGGTTTAGAACAAGCACCTTAGAGTTGGGAAGTTATCAATGATTATCTGCCTCACACAGAAGCATTAGATAAATCTCTTCAATTATTCATATATTTTACAAGTGAAGTGTTAACTCTGCATCTTACTATGTAAGATATTAGATGGTCCTTTAACATTTCAATACTATGGGAGATTAGAGGCCTTAGTACAGCTGCTTTGGGATATGTTTACTCTGTTATTATTTAAAATACTGTTCTGTCCATTACCTGTAGTTCTGAAGAGTTCAGGATGTTTTCTACCCATGATAATAAGAAATAAATCCTAGCTTTCATAGTTACATTTCTTTAGCCCATCTCAGCTTCCCAGAACCACTTACAAAGGAGAATTATATTGCACTTGTATTTAAAGATTGTACACCGCTTCTAGGATAAATTCAAAGATGGAATTCAAGCTGTAGGAACTAAATCTTTTCCTTCCAGAAATCACCAATAAAATCAGTTCCCCCCCCCCCTTTTTTTTTTTTAAGATACAAAGCATAGGAGAGTGAAAAACCTGGCTTAAAACTCAACATTCATTCCCCAAGCTGCCCTCATGATCTGCTATTCAGATTCTCGAGAATTTGACTATGATATGCCTGGGGATACTTTTCTTTGCTTGGGCTTCTCTAAGCAATTTGGATTTGTGGTTTGTGCTATTAAACTTGGAAAATTCCTGGACATCATAATAGATACTTAATATCTATGACGATTACTTGTGGATGAAGTTTGAAGTGATTTTAAAAGTTTTTAATCTTTATGTTTTTATTATTTGTTTCAATTTCTATAATAAATGTTTATCATTTTTCTAAAAACAATGATTAAAAAATAGTCTAAGCCAAAAAAACCCAAAAAACCCCTCAACATTCAAAAAATGAAGATCATGACATCCAGTCCCATCACTTCCTGGCAAATAGATGGGGAAGCGAAGGAAACCATGACAGGTTTTATTATCCTGGGCTCCCAAATCACTGCAGACGGTGACTGCAGCCATGAAATTAAATGACAATTGCTCCTTGGAAGGAAAGCTATGACCAACCTAGACAACATATTAAAAAGCAGAGACATTACTTTGCTAACAAAGGTCCTTCTAGTCAAAGCTATGTTTTTTTCCAGCAGTCATGTAAGGATGTGAGCACTGGACTGTATAGAAGGCTGAGCACTGAAAAATTGGTGCTTTTGAATTGGTTCTGGAGAAGACTCTTGAGAGTCCCTTGAACTGCAAGGAGATCCAACCAGTCAAACCTAAAGGAGATCAGTCCTGAATATACATTGGAAGGACTGAAGCTGAAGCTCCAATACTTTGGCCACCTTCTGTGAAGAAGTGACTCACTGGAAAAGACCCTGATGCTGGGAAAGATTGAGGGCAGAAGAAGGCGATGACAGAGGGCTAGATGGTTGGATTGCATCACCGACTCAATGGACATGAGTTTGAGCAAACACCAGGAGTCCAGTGCAGGACTGCCTGGCGTCCTGCAGTCCGTGGGGTCACAGTGTTTGACATGATTGATCGACTGAACAACAATGACAAAACACAGGAGAGGCCGCGATAGCTGTGGGGCTTAGACTCTGGAAGGAGATGCTGAAGACACGCCTGGGTCGCCTGAGGCTTCCAGGTGGCGCTGCAGTTTTAAGGAGAGCGTATGTGCTCCAAAATGGTGTAGAGAGTCTGGAAACCGCAGGTTACTCAGTTTACATGGCAGATTCTTCAAATGGCCTAGGAGATGGTGCAATCGAGTGTCTCAGGGCATGGGATCAAACAGGCTAAAATTAGGAAAGCGAAAGGAAATGTTTTGATAAATAGTATTCTATAAAAAAATTTCTTCTCAGATGGCTTGTTGGTAAATAATTCACCTGCCAATGCAGGAGACACAGGCGATCCAGGTCCAAAACCCGTGTCAGGAGATGCATTGAACAGTCTTTTGGCCTCTGTGGGAGAGGGAGAGGGTGGGATGATTTGGGAGAATGGCATTGAAACATGTATAGTATCATCTAAGAAACGAATTGCAAGTCTAGGTTAGAAGCAGGATACAAGATGCTTGGGGCTGGTGCCCTGGGATGACCCAGAGAGACAGTATGGGGAGGGAGGTGGGAGGGAGGTTCAGGACTGGGAACACGTGTACACCTGTGGCAGATTCATGTTGATGTATGGCAAAACCAATACAATATTGTAAAGTAAAATAAAGTAAAAAAAAAAAAAAACACCCAACTTGTATCAGGAAGATCTCCTGGAGGAGGAAACAGCAACCCACTCCAGTATTCTTGCCGAGAAAGTCCCATGGACAGAGGAGCCTGGCAGGCTACAGTCTCTGGGGTCATGGAGAGTTGGATGGGACTGAGTGCACACTCACACACACACACACACACACACACACACACACATCCTATAAAATACTTCCATGCCAAGGTTCACCATTTTAAGAGAAAAAAAAATGACTTTTGAAGTCAAAGAACAGATGAGAGAGAGAGAGGATAATGTAAATATATAAGAAATTCCATATTGATTTGCCGCTGTTGTTAAAAACAGACATAAAGAAATGTGTTCATGTAAGGAAAGAATTAAACAATGGTCTGGTGAAAATCTGCTTGTGATGTGGGAGACCCCGGTTTGTTCGCTGGGTTGGGAAGATCCCCTGGAGGAGGGCATGGCAACCCAGTCCAGGATTCTTTGCTGGAGAATCCCCATGGACAGAGGAGCCCGGTGGAGTCGCAAAGAGTCAGACAAGACTGAGCAACTACGCACACACTGGCTCCATGAAGAGACTTAATTATCTGCACGAATCCACATGGAAATTGATCACACAGAGAAGTCACAAAGGAAATAATGATTTCATTGCTGCTACGCACTTTTACTCACCTGGATATAGGTACAAATGGAGAAAACATGTTTAAAAATTCAAAGTGCAATTGTGCTAATGTGAGAAAAGTTCAATGAAAACATTTTCAGATTTCAATCAATAGAGATAGAAGGCTTTAAATGTTATTATTTTTCTTTCAGTGCCTAAAAAACCACATTGGTTTAAATAGTAATAACTGAAAGGTGTTAAGTTTTTTTCCATAAGTTTTCCAAATAACATTTATGCTAGCTTGAAGGCAGCTAGAGAAATTTTAGACCAAAAGCTATCTTCTTGTGATTAAGAACAAAAGTTTAGCATGAAAACGACTCCTCAAACATAGCTGATCGTATTTTATAGATTTTTCATGCATTTTAG
Source organism: Procapra przewalskii (assembly GCA_006410515.1). Taxonomy (NCBI): domain Eukaryota; kingdom Metazoa; phylum Chordata; class Mammalia; order Artiodactyla; family Bovidae; genus Procapra; species Procapra przewalskii. The sequence continues at coordinate 6,530,242 of SJYF01000373.1, read as the reverse complement.
CAGCAAAATGCAGACAGAAAATTAAACCAGAAACAGTAAAGGAAGAAAATGGACAATTTTATTATAAGATGAATGTTTTCTAATTCTAACATAGAAGTTAAGATGTGCTTGTTGGCGCATCTAAACTCATTTCTACCTTTATGTTCCAGAAGTGACATATAGATTTCTCTGAAAATAAATAATAAATTCCAATCAACTGAAAAATTAGCAGTGTCTTATGCACAATGTTACCAGGTGATTAGTTTCCCTGCTTCTTCATATTCTTTAATAATATGATTTTTCCCAGTGATATTACATATGGAAATAGCAGGGGCCTAGTATCATATTTTAGTGCATAAATGTACAAAATGTTTTTATCAGTTTCTTGTCAGAAGGCATATCAGTCAGTTCAGTTGCTCAGTCATGTCCAGCTCTTTGTGACCCCGTGGATTGCAGCACGCCAGGCTTCTCTGTCCACTGCCAGCTCCCAGAGCTTGCTCAAACTCACGTCCGTCAAGTTGGTAATACCATCCTGTCATCTTATCCTCTGTTTTCCCTGTTTTTAATTTTTGCCTTGCATCAGAGCAAAAGTTACTGCAAGGAAATAATCTTGAAGCAACTCTGAGTACTTTTTCTAATAGATAACTAGAAGTATAATTTTTGAGTCAAGGGGTAAGTGCATTTTTGTATTGTATTCATCTTGTAATTTTTGTCTCACTTGCTGCCTCGACCTTACCAAAATCCTCCGGAAGTAAGCATTATAGTGATTTCAGTGGGGGGAGAGGTGGGGGCGGTCAGATGAAACAAACAAATGAAAAAAGAGAAGCCAGTCAGAAGTCTCAAAACTCTTTCTAAAGAAAGTGTAATGCATTTAGCGAATTGAAGCACTTCCTATATGGCTGAAGCCCAGGGGAACCAAGGGGGACTGTGGTAAAGGGTGAGGCTGGAAAAGATAAAAGGGTTGAGCAGATTACAGATTCCTTCTTGCAACATCATAAGAGTGGACTTTACTCCAAAGTCTAAGGGGAGACTTTGCAGGATTCTGTACTGCAGGGACATGATCAAGTGTGTGCTTCAGGGAGATCACCATGACAACAGTGTGAACAGCATTTGGATGGGATGCGGTGACTGGAAGGAGTCTGCCGCCATGAGAACTTACGAGGGATGGAGATTAACTACAGGAGAAGGGGACTGAGAATTAGAGACCTAAGGAATTTTATTTCTAAAGAGGAGAAGGGGATGACAGAGGATGAGATGGTTGGATGGCATCATTGACTCAAAGGACATGAGTCTGAGCAAACTCAGGGAGATAGTGATGGACAGAGAAGCCTGGTGTTCCTACAGTTCTTGGGGGCACAAAGAGTCAGACATGACTTAGCAACTGAACAGAAGTAACAGCAAGGAACTTCAGAGGGAACGCCTACCAGCACCAGATTACATCCGTTAGAGGAAAAGACCTACCCTGTGAATTCGTGGGACATGTTTGCTGTTGTCCAGTTGCTCAGTCATGACAGATTTTGGGGGGGACCCCATGGACTGCAGCATGCCAGGCTTCCCTGTCCTTCACTGTCTCCTGGAGTTTGCTCAGACTCATGGCCATCGAGTCGATGATGCCATCCACCCACCTCATCCCCTGTTTCCCTCTTATCCTGCTGCCCTCAATCTGGAACACATGATTGAATATAAATTAAGGTGATTTCAAGACTCTGAGCTTTGGGGTGATTTACTGCACAGCAGTGAAACCTGAGATAAATGGGCCAGACTGGCTCCCTCTTCCTCACCTGTTGACATGCAGAGCAGAGCACTTAGGGTAACAGTTTCACCAGCAGCCATGGAGGAGGAAGAAAAGAGTTCCTGTGTGAGGAAGGCCACTGAAAACAAGGGTGGAGGAAGAGATGCTAGGTGCGCAGAATAAATGTTGTTCATCTAATGAAGAGTTGGAAACAAAGAGGCTTGAGGACCAAGTCTCATACCCCACCAGTGCTTTACAGGTGGACGCAAAACCCTAGAATGAAATAGAGAAGATACAATGAATAGGCTCAGAGAATGAGGTTCTGAGTTTGGTTAGCATGCAGAGAGGAAAGTATTAGTCTCTCAGTCATGTCCAGCTGCTTGTGACACCATGAACTGTAGCCCACCAGGATCTTCTGCCCATGGATTTCTCCAAGAATACATAAGTGGGTTGCCCATTTCCTCGTCCAGGGGACCTTTGCAACCCAGGGATTGAACCCAGATTTCCTGCATTGCAGGCTGATTCTTTGCCCTATGAGCCACTGTGGAAGCCTGGGCTCAGAGAACACAGATCCTGAAAGAGAAAAAGAGAGCATTGGTTCCTTAGATTATGTACAGCAGTATGTCCCCATCAGAACAGGGCTGAGACTCATTTCTTCTCTATTGCTCCATAATAAGAATACATGAAATAGGGAAGTGAGAAGCTGGAGATGGTACTTGAAGACTGCTGGAATTCTGAATGTACCATCAGTAACTTGGGAGACAGAGTGGAATCAAATGCTGACCCCTAAGAATTGTGTCCATAAAATGTGAAAAACATCATCTAGAGAATCTTAAGTGTGTGTGTATATATATATATATATATATATATATATATATATA
>SJYF01000373.1:6507687-6520337 GCA_006410515.1 Procapra przewalskii | reverse complement strand
GGAAAAACCATAGCCTTGACTAGATGGACCTTAGTCAGCAAAGTAATGTCTCTGCTTTTGAATATGCTATCTAGGTTGGTCATAACTTTTCTTCCAAGGAATGAAGGTCTTTTAATTTCATGGCTGCAGTTACCATCTGCACTGCTTCTGTTAGGTCTATGCAATTTCTCTTCTATATTGTGCCCCTCTTTGCATGAAATGTCCCCTTGGTATATCTAATTTTCTTGAAGAGATCTCTAGTCTGTCTCATTCTATTTTTTCCCTCTATTTCTTTACATTGATTAATGAGGAAGGCTTTCTTATTTCTCCTTGTTATTTTTTGGAACTCTGCATTCAAGTGGGTAGATCTTTCCTTTTCTCCTTTGCTTTTTGCTTCTCTTCTTTTCTCAGCTATTTCTAAGGCCTCCTCAGGCAACCATTTTGCCTTTTTGCATTTCTTTTCCTTGGGGGTGGTCTTGATCACTGCCTCCGGTACAGTGTCACAAACCTCTGTCTATAGTTCTTCAGGCACTGTGTCTATCAGATCTAATCCCTTGAATATTTTCATCACTTCCACTATATAATCATAAAGGATTTGATTTAGATCATACCTGAATGGTCTAGTGATTTTACCTGCTTTCTTTAAGTCTAAATTTGGCAATAAGTAGTTCAAGATCTGAGCCACAGTCAGCTCCTGATCTTGTTTTTGCTGTCTAGAGATTCTCTATCTTTGACATCAAAGAATATAATCTATTTTATTTCAGTAGTGACCATCTGGTGATGTCCACGTGTAGAGTCTTGTGTTGTTGGAAGAGGGTATTTGCTACAACCAGTGTGTTTTCTTGGCAAAACTCTGTTAATCTTTGCCCTGCTTCATTTTGTATTCCAAGGCCAAATTTGCCAGTTACTTCAAGTATCTCTTGACCTCCTACGTTTGTATTACAGTACCCTATAGTGAAAAGGACATCTTTTCTGGGTGTTAGTTCCAGAAGGTTTTGTAGGTCTTAATAGAACCATTTAACTTCAGCTTCCTCAGCATTACAGGTTGGGGCATTGATTTGGATTACTGTGATATTGAATGGTTTGCCTTGCAAACAAACAGAGATCATTCTGTCTTTTTGAGATTCCACCCAAGAACTGCATTTTGGACTCTTGTTGACTGTGAGGTCTACTTAATTTCTTTTAAGGGATTCTTGCCCTCAGTAGTAGACATAACGGTCATCTGAATTAAATTCACCTATTCCAGCCCATTTTAGTTCACTGATTCCTAAAATGTCGATGTTCACTCTTGCCATCTCCTGTTTGACCACTTCTAATTTACCTTGATTCATGGACCTAACATTCCAGGTTCTTATGCAATATTGTTCTTTGCGGCATCGGACTTTACTTCCATCAGCAGTCACATCCACAACAGCGCACTGTTTTCGCTTTGGCTCTGTCTCTTCATTTTTTCTGGAGTTATTCCTCCAGTCTTTCCCAGTAGCATTTTGCGCACCTACTGACCTGGGGAGTTCATCTTTCAGCGGCACATCTTTATGCTTTTCATACTGTTGATGGAGTTCTCACGGCAAGAATACTGAAGTGGTTTGCCATTCACTTCTCCAATGGACCACATTTTGTCAGAACTCTCCAGCATGACCTGTCCATCTTGGGTGGCTTTAGATGGCATGGCTCATAGTTTCACTGAGTTAAACAAGGCTGTGGTCCATGTGATAAGTTTGATTAGCTTTCTGTGACTGTGGTTTTCAGTCTGTCTGCCCACTGTTGGATAAGGATAAGAGGCTTATGGAACCTTCCTGATGGAAGAGACTGACTGTGGGGGAACTGGGTCTTGTTGTGATGGGTGGAGCTGTGCTCAGTAAATCTTTAACCCAATTTTCTGTTGATGGGAGGGGCTGTGTTCCCTCCCTGTTGCTTGACCTGAGACCAAACTATGGTGAATGTTTGGATGAACTATGGTGAATGGTGGAGTAGAAGGATATGCACTCATCTTCTCCTGCAAGAACTCCAAAATTACAACTTGCTGCTGAAAAACCATCAACAGCAGAAAGTTGGATTCAGCCAAAAAAAGATACCCCATGTCCAAGGCAAAGGAGAAGCCCCTGAGAGATGGTAAGAAGGACAAAATCATGTTTAGAATCAAACTCCATACCCGCCAGAGATGCTCAGAGGGCTCAAACAAAACCTTGGCTGTACCTGGACCCAGAGACCCCACCAGAGACTGAGCCATACCTGCCTTTGAGTGTTTGAGTGTCTCCTGCAGAGATACGGGTCAGCAGTGGGCTGCCACATGGACGGGGCTCCACATGCAGCAGACCTAAGTCACATAACTTGTGGCATAAGCTCTCTTGGAGGAGGTTGCCATTAATCCCACCATAGAGCCACTGAGCAGACGACCTATGAGCTGCAGAACAATTATACCAAATAAATTCTCTCATTGTTAAGAAAATTCTAGGCCCACAAAAGATTTCCCAACCTGGGAATCTGGCAAAGGGACTGAGAACCTCCAGGGAGTTTGAGTTTGGAGGCCAGTGCGATTTGATTATAGAACTTGCACAGGGCTGGGGAAACAGACTCTTGCAGGGCACAAACAAAACCTTCTGCACACCAAGACCCAGGAGAAAGGAGTAGTGACCCCACAAGAGACTGACCCAGACTTGCCCATGAGTGTCCAGGAGTCTCTGGCAGAGGTGTGGGTCGGTGATGGACTGCTGCAGGCTTGGGGGCACTGAGTGTGGCAGTGCACACATGGGACGTTTTGAAGGAGACTGCCACTCTCTCAAGGAGCTTCCCAAATAACCCAGTGGAAATATTTCCCTCTGTCTTCACATATCATGATTGTTGATGGGAGGTGACTCTTGGGGCTCCTATTCTTTGCTCTAAGAAGGAGCTGGTCTCTATTAATTTTCCCATGAATAACTATGCATAGTGTTGCAATACACAGAGAGTATCTCAAGTGATCAGAGGGATTTTAATCACTTTTATCTGAGATGGTGACTTCCCTGGGCTATGGCTTTGATTCCTGGCCAGGAATCTATTATCCCTTTTGGTTCTTTTGACCAAAGGACCAAAACATAAAGCAGAAGCAATATTGTAACAGATTCAATAAAGTTTTTTTAAAAGGGGCTACATTAAAAAGAAATCTTAAAAAAGGGGGAAATGATGAGGGCCTAAAAAGGGTAACAAGATACACCTGGAAAGAAGTGGTGAGTAAGAGCCATCTGCAATCTGGTGATAGGAATGACTTGGGGAGGAAGAGGAGGGAAAAACCTGAAAATTAATACCAGTTTCTAAACTAAGAGATTCGAAAATATCATTTGGAGAAAGGAGTTGGAGAAATAAAATTTTTTTAGAAATTGTGCAGTTTGCCTCTAACACACAGCCCGTCTCTTCTTCTTGAGTAACAATTCAGGAAAAGATAGTTGAGAAGATCAAGAGTTCCTAGCAGTTCCTGGTGCCTAACTTGTGAAGTATAGTTTCCTGATCGTATCTAACCTTGAGCTGATGAACTAAGTCCTTGAATGTAGATTTTATTCCTCCATAGATATTGCAGGGTGATGACTGCTCTTTTTCATTTTATTTTTTGCTTGGCATCTTGACTGTCATGTGTTGGGCATGAATGAAATGACCAAGGTTGCGTTTCAGGAGTAACGAGACACCTTCATCAGGGTTTTCCGGATGGGTGGCAGAGGAGCTTAGACTCTGGGGTCAGAGGCACTGTGGTTTGGGTTCTGCCCTGTCCACTCTTAGCTGAGTGATGCAAGTGTTGCTTAGCCTCACCAAACCTTAGTTTCCCTGTGGTCAGAGGCAGATGATAAAGCTCCTTCTCAGGAGTGGGGTGAGAGTTTGACGAGGGGTCATACTCAAAGAGCCTTTCACCTCTGGTACATTGTTGATGTCAGTCGCTCAGTTGTGTCCAACTCTTTGCGATCCCATGGACTACAGCATGCCGGGCTTCCCTGTCCTTCACCATCTGCTGGAATTTACTCAGACTCATGTCTATTAAGTCAGTGATGAGAACTAACTTAATGACAGACTTCCTTTCCTTTTAGGGCAACCCTACTTCCTAGATACTCCAGGCACGGATTGTCAGAAGATTGCTGACTCCTCCTCATCTCCCTACCACATTCTTCACAGCCACAGTGCAAATGGGCAGCTCCCTCTCTTTGAAACACACGGCACCTGGCATTCATCAGGAGCTTGGCGGTGCTGGGTGCCAACATCATGGGCAGGTGAGCTCTGACATTGCATCCTGGTCCTTCTGTGAGCCTCAGGTGGATCCTGGCAGGGCAGCCTCATCTTTTGTCCCGTGGGACTGGAGTCCATACCTGGTCATTATACTCTGGCCTCTTTACCAACCTTTGCTCAGTGTGAACTGCAGAGAGTGTAGTAATGACTCTCTTACACTGTGGGTCAGGAACTCTCTGCTGGGTATTAGTGCCCTTGCAAAGTCTGTGTCGTTCTCCGCAGTTGGCAGATGTAGGGGCATTAACTGCCTCTCAAAGCTCCTCTGAAAGGACTGGGCTTGTGCCTGTAGAGGCTTCCTTCGGGACAAGCCCCATCTGGAGCCGCAGCATCTGCATCCTTGCTCCCTTGGGGGACAGAGCTGACCTCCTGAAGGCCTTCAGTCTCCCCACTCCCCAACAGCCTGATGAGCTTTAAGCAGCTTGCCCTTCATGGCATCTCTACCTAGGCCGACTTTCCAAGAATTCTGATTCTAATCAAGATGTGCCAATTGCCCTTTTTTTTTTTTAAAGCTGGAATTTTAGCTGAAGCTCTCAGTGGATTCCTCTGTTTGGTGGTTCTCTTTTGATGACCCCCAGTGAATGGGAGTGGCAGTTTGCAGACTGATTATTTGGATGTTTTTAATAGGTTTTCATCACATGTGATTTACTGTTCATGCTGGTGTGAACCCTCTGGTTATTAAACTTCTGCAAATTAGCCTAGATAACACATCAGTTGCCTAAAAAGAAAAATCATGGGCTTCAGAATCAGTCACAATGGCTAATTAACTCTGTATTCATGTTCTGAATAGAAGTTGTAAAGTTACAAGTCTCAGGAGACTCAGCCAGCAGTTACGGCTTGTGGCACCATCACTTAGGATTTTTCTCTCTTTCTCTAAGTCGTCAGGCTAATGGTAGCCCAGGCAGCACCCGCTAATAGAAGGAGATGCTCTGGGCTTTCTTTGGGCTGGTCCAGGGACCGCCTGCTGCGCTCCTGCTGTGGATGCCCTGGGAGACGTGTTGGGCCCAATAAGCTCCCAAGCAGATGCTCAGTGTCAGAGAATGATCGAGGTGCAAATTAATGATAAATTAGCTAGAGGAGCTCACGGTCACAGCCCTCTGATTTTGATGTTCTGCTTGGGACCACTGCAGCAGGCAGTGCTTCCAAATAAGCAAAAGGAAAACCTCCCTCAGGCACACAGTGCAACGTGCTTTCCGTTCTCCAGGCAGTTTCTGAATGAGGTCCAGAGATATTCAGCATAGCTTGGTGGGAGAAGAGAGACATCTTAAAGACACTGTCATGCTTCCTCTCTCTTCCACCAAAACCTTGATGCTAACAAACTCAATGGATTGGGGTAACTTTATTATTCTCTTTGCTTCAGTGAACATGCATGTGTGCATACGAAGTCGCTTCAGTTGTGTCTGACTCTTTGTGAACCCATGGACTGTAGCCCTCCAGGCTCCTCTGTCCATGAGATTCTCCAAGCAAGAATACTGGAGTGGGTTGCCGTTCCCTTCTCCAGGGGATCTTCCCAACCCAGGGATCAAAGCCTTGTCTCTTATGTCTCCTTCTTTGGCAGGTAGATTCTTTACCATTAGCACCACCTGGGAAACCCTCAGTGAACATATATCTTATCTATTACTTTATAATAAACTATTATAACAGAAAACAAAGTTGAAGTAATGGGAAATATGGAACCTTTACTTGTATTTAACATTTCCCAAGTTTTAGTGCATTTATAGGGAAGGAATGGGAAGTACATTTATAGGAAGGAATCTATAGAAAACACATGAAATGGACTTTGGCAACTCCCTAAATCAATAGCGTGAAAGTGATTAAACAGACACATAGATTCACTTGCCAAGGTCAGATACATCATTTCCCACGACTCTGCAAGGACAATCTGGAGGGTTCACAGGCAAAGAAAAATCCCCTCCACTCCCCCTACCCAACTGAATCACTAACACAACTGCTTGGCTTATAGGTCAGGAAAAAAGCCTGAAGTTCACAACCTACTCAACTTTTCCAGAAATAATTTACTCAAATCTGCCAAAGACAATAAGATAGCCACACAAGAGAGTGACTTCTGGTTCAGTTTAATGGCTGGAAGCAAAACTCTGGCTGAGCACTTTGGTATGTCACCCCCTGCTGGCCCCCAGCCCATATATTGCCCCTCCAGGAAAACCAAGGGGCAGCCCCCAGATGATGTCATCAGGACCGTGTGAGCTTCAGGGGAAAAGAGAATGCGTAGGACACTCTTCACTGCCTTCCTCCTGGTAACTCTCTTCTCCCAGCCCTGGAGGCTGCAGACACGGGCATAGCACATCTCCCTTTAAGAGACTTGTAGAGAGATTAAACCTCATACAGGAGGCATGTTGGCTGAGATTGTTCACAGTCCCAATCCGCGCTTTGTTTTTTCAGTTCAAATGAGGGGCTACGATGGTGGATTTAAATGCTGATTTAATGTTTAAGTCTGGGACTTCCCTGGTGGCTCAGTGGTTAACACTCTGCACTTCCACTACAGGGGATACAGGTTCATCCCTGGTTGGGGAACTAAGAACCAAGACCCTGCATACTGCTCAAGGAAGTAAAAAAAAAAAATTAAGATCAAAAAAATTAAGTCATATAAAGTGACTAAGGCATAGAAAGAGGTATTTCTGCATCCCATCTGTAAGATCTTAATGCTTAACAGAGGGGTGAGTTCCTGCTGTTTTTAAGAAAATTATTAGGTTTATCTAGTCTCTGGCTGAGTTCCAAAACCAATTTAAATAGTGTTCAGAGAAACAGGGATTTCTTGGGTGGCACTAGTGGTAGAGAACCCAGCTACCAATTCAGGAGGTGTAAGAGACTCAGGTTCAATCCCTGGGTCAGGAAGATCCCATGGAGAAGGGCATGGCAACCCACTCCAGTATTCTCACCTGGGAAATCCCATGGACAGGGGAGACTGGTGGGCTCATGGGGCTGCAAAGAACTGGGCACAACTGAAGTGACTTAGCACTCATGCACGCAGAGAAACAGATGTGTGTGACCCACTGAGCGTCCCTGAGAAAGCAAGCTTTTAAGACACACAGATCTGAGCCATAATCTTAGCCTTGTCTGTTACATTTGCATGACTAAGCACAGAATTAATAATTTTATTCCTCTGTAAAAAATGAAAATATATGGTATTGAGACTGCAAATTTGTGGTGAGAATTAAGTGTAACAATCCAAGTGAAGCATTTTGCACAGTGGCTGGTAAATACCAAGATTGCTAATGTCAGTATCTTTAGAGAATTTTTTCAGTCATTTCATGGAAGCAAAAACAACACCAGGTGTTACTTTGCATCAAATAAAGATGCTGCATTTCTTCAAACACCAAGGGCAGCTATTTCGTCTCAGTAAGGGACTCCATGCCTTTGAAAGCCAGCTTCAGGACAACTAGTAATTTTGTTACCAAGTCCAAGCTTGTTCTGCTTGTTGTACCACAGACCAATAAATCCAAGAGATCCAAGGTATGGAGACCAGGTGTTGAAGGAAGGAATACAGCTTAATTTGGAAAGCCAGCTGACCAAGAAGGTGGCGGAATAATGTCCCCAAATAGCCATTTTATGGGGTCTGCACATCAGGTTCTTTTATAGAACAGGGATGTGGGGTTGGTGAGGAAGCAAGCAAAGTGATTTTAATCTTGCAAGTATCTCCTAGAATCTCAAGCCTCGGAGTGTGTGTGTGCTAAGTCACTTCAGTGTCTGGCTCTTTGCGACCCTGTGTACTGTAGCTAGCCAGGCTCCTCTGTCCATAGGATTTCCCAGGCAAGAACACTAGTGAGCTGTGGTTTTCTTCTCCAGGGGCTCTTACTGATCCAGGGATCAAACTTGTGTCTCTTACGTCTTCTGCATTGGCAGGCGTGTTCTTTACCACTTAGCACCATCTGGGAAGCCTTGGGGGGTGGGTGGGATATGTCAATTTCTTCCTTCCTGTAGTGGTCCACAGGTGGACAGGGTCCTGAACAAAGGCAGTGTGGTTTAACATCCAGGCAGAAGGGCAGAGTTACCTGAGGCAGGCCATTCGGTATAAACAGTATCCTTTGAGTGAACAGAAGCGACTGAGAAGCAAAGGTTAAAGTGTGGCTGGCCAAAATTTTGGCATTCTTTGCCCACCCAAGCTGAATGAAAGATACAAAGACAGAATTTGGAGGAAATAGAAAGGTGGCTTTAATTCTCAACCAGCAGAGAGGGGTACCAGTAGGCTCAAACCTCAAGAACTGTGCCCCAGACGAGGGGTTGTAGTCAATGGTTGGTGATGAGAAACAAACGTGTTAGGATCTTATTTTCTCCTGAAGAGGAAAAGCTAAAATTTTACATAACCTCCTGCTCACCCTGCCTCTGTAACTCAGCTTGCTCCTTGCAAAGTCTGGATCATGTAGGTCACACAGTCTCAGAAAGTGGGGTCTTACAATACTAGGAACTAGAGCTTATCTCACTCACCCTTGTCCTGCTCTTTGCCCAGCCCCTGCAAACCTGCTTAATCATGCCTGTGCATGTAAAGGTCAGGCACCCCCCATTCCTGCGCATGAAACCCCTTAGTTTAAACCAGCCTATTAACAGCCAGTGTTGCCCACTATCGTTGGTCTATAAAAACTCTGTAACCCCTTGGTTTGGGGCTCCGGGCTTGGAGTGTTAACTCCTCTGAGTAATAAACCACTAGAGTAATAAACCTGAGTTCTCCAACTCTCCTTGTCTGGTGCTTGGCTTCTCGATTACTGGTTTCTGCAACTTTCTCTTGCATTGTTTCAAAAACAGTCATAGGCTGGTGTCTATAATCCAGAAATTGAGTCTGGCAGTTTTGTGGCTCTGTGATCTTCTTCTTGATATGCAAAAAGAGAAGAATTACAGGACAAGATGGTTGGATGGCATTGCCAACTTAATGAACATGAGTTTAAGCGAGTTCTGGGAGATGGTGAAGGACAGGGAAGCCTGGCCTACTGCAGTCCATGGGGTCGCAAAGAGTCAGACACGACTGAGTGACTGGCCAACAACAAAGGGAAGAGTGTTGTAAGGATGAGCACTGACTACAGGATGCATTTGGCATAGCGTCAAAGGATAATTCGCTGGAAAGACCGAAGCTGAAACTCCAATACTTGGGCCAGTTGATGCAAAGACCTTATTCATTGGAAAAGACCCTGATGGTGAGAAAGATTGAAGGCATGAGGAGAAATGGGTGACAGAGGATGAGGTGGTTGGATGGTATCACCGAATCATTGGACAAGAGTCTGAGCAAACTCCAGGAGATAGTGAAGGACAAGGAAACCTGGTATGCTGCAGTCCGTGGGGTCACAAAGAGTTGGACTGAACAAAAGCAAAAACAATATCAAAGGATAATATGTGTGTAATATAGCACATGCAAAGTTAGGGAGCAGAAAAGCAAACTTGTTACAGATTATAGATTAGAAATAGTTGAGGTTAAAGCTAGGAATATTCTGGCCTGCTCATGGTTCTCTATCTTCTTCTCAAGAAAGGGAAAGAAAAACTCATTCCTCTTGTTTTCTTTTCACTGCAGCAGAAGTAACAGATCCAACATGGAGTCAGAATTGGCTCTTTCTTGAAACAGTCTGAAGATCTTTTCAGCTCTTTCCAGCTCTTTCAGTTTTTAAGAAACACATGGTGTAGACTTTGTTCAATACTAATTAGATCTCCTATACAGGAGTCAGGATCCTACTAAGGCAAACCTTCAAATATGTGCAGGCTAAATCACTTCAGTCATGTCTGACTCTTTGTGACCTTATGGACTGTAGCCCACCAGGCTCCCTGTCCATGGGATTGTCCAGGCAAGAATACTGGAGTGGGTTGTCATGCCCTTCTCCACAAATACATATTCCACTAAAATGTTGGAAAATATTTCTGGGAAGTGAAAATCTTCCTTTAAACAAAAGCTATTAGCACTCATTTCACAGAGTCACAAAGAGTAGGACACAACTGAGCACGTAATGAATTGTAACAATCAATTACAGCTTCCCTAATGGCTCAAGCCACATAGAATCTGCCTGCAATGCAGGAGATGCAAGAGACACAGGATCCACTCTTGGGTCAGGAAGACCCCTGGAAGGAGGAAATGGTAACCAACTCCAGTATCTTACCTGGAGAATTCCTTGGACAGAGGAGCCAGGTGGGCTACAGTCCATGGGGTCTCAAAGTGTCAGACGTGACTGAACACACAATAGATTATTATCAGAACTGAAATAAGTTTTAGAAGCCAGCTTTTAAAGACTTATGTTTTAATTAGCATACAGTAAAATGTACTCTTTGGGGAATACATTTCTGAGTTTTGACAAATGCATAGTGTAACTGCCATGAAAGTTTGTAGTGGGATAATCTCCAAAGGCGAATCCTTGATCAGTGGCATATGACACATTTTATTGATGGATGATCTTCCTCTGAATATTAATGTTTCCTATTATTTATCCAGAAGAAAAGAAAACAAGATGATTTATGATGATTTGTGAAAGAGGAGAGGATAAGAACGCAGACACATTAGTAGCATCCTTAGAACTACAAATCCTTGCAGTGCTTCCAGTGGTTGCAGATGCTTGAATATGAAATATGCAGAGCACATTGTTCCCAGCGCTGCACCTTTGGTCCCCAAATTCCCAGCAGCCAGGTTCTCCAGTCGCAGAATAAGTGAATATAATGAAGCCACTTGGAGCTCATGTAGCCAATGCCACCTGAGGCACAGATCCCATCTCTTCACACACTGTGCAGACTTGGATTGAAGAGCCTTGGATACACTTCCTCAAAAAGTAACCAATTCAATTCTGATCAGCTCAAAATTTCCGAAAGCTGACCTTCCTGCAAATCACTCCAGTAGTCTTCAGGTCTGTCTTTGGAATCAGAGTAGTCTGCCCTAACCTTTCACAAACTGAAGAGTTCTGGTCTCCTTTGTCATTGTTACTCAGTCATTCAGCCGTGTCCAGCTCTTTGTGACCCCATGGCCTGCAGCACACCAGGCCTTCCTGTCCTTCAACAGCTCCTGAAGGTTGCCCAAGTTCATGTCTATTGCATCAGGGTGCCATCCAGCCATCTCATCCTCTGACACCCTATTCTCCTTCTGCCCTCAATCTTTCCCAGCATCGAGGACTTTTCCAAAGAATCAGCTCTTCACATCAGGTGATCAAAATACTGGAGCTTCAGCATCGGTCAGTCCAATGAGAATTCAGAGTTGACTTTCCTTAAGACTGACTGGTTTGACCTCCTTGCTGTCTAAGGGACTCTCAAGAGACTTCTACAGCACCACAGTTTGAAGTCTCTTGTATTTCATATTGTGTGAGATCAGCCATACATTTTTCAGCTGCAAGAAGAATATATGAGGAGGGCTAAATGATATATGTACTCACACATAGATTGCATTTAAAAAGAGGAACCCTGTGTATCAGGAACCTAAATTTTCTAAAACAGGGAGCAAACATGCTACTCTTGGCTTGGAAAGACACTGTTTTTATTTTACTAAGCAGTAAGCATGCTGTCTGTCACTATCTCCCAAAGATCTTTGCTATACACGCTTCCATAGAAAGAATAAAGTCATTTATGACATGTGTTTACATGACTCCCAGAAACTGGAAAATGCATGGAGGATTGTCTCCCAACACTTTGGTTTAATTCTCATGCCAAAATGGATTTAAACTGATCAACTGACATGTATTTATTTACTCAGCCTCCAAGTAGCTTTTTCTTTTTTTTTTTGCTTTAGTCATATTCTGTTTTCTCTGTTCACACCTCAGAGAATTGAGAGTAAAAATATGAAATATTTTATTTACATTAAAAGCATAAAGACTGATGCTTTCTCAATACCTGTTAGATTTTATTGCTCAATTTTAGTATAATATTTTATTTTTCAATGTTGCTATTAACAGATTTTGATTTTAGTATTCAGAAGAGTGGATAAAGCAAGGCATTTATTCTGGACTCCAAGAAGAGGTAAATTGCTTAGTACTTCTGGATTATATGTCAAAGTTCTGGAAACACGGGTGACATAGATGTGTATAGAACAGATATCCCAAACTTGATTAATGTTTTTCTTTAAAGTTGAAATAAGACAGCAACCACATGCAGTCCCACTCTGCAAAATACCAACTGAAGCACCGAGGGCTTATTCTATGAAACTATCCTTCAACACAGATTATAAATTTAAAACAATACACACACGCACAGCCCGGGACACCCAATGAGATAAAAAGACAACATGTTAAAGATTTTATAGAATTCTTATATCTGAGAAGATGTCTTGGGTCCACAGGAACATATAAGTCACTATGATACTGATTTATAATAAATGTGTTTTTAACCTTTGTCCCTATTCCTGGCACAGAACTCCTAAAATCCTTGGAATTTGTATTTATAAGAAATACCTTTCATAAGGCAGTTCTATTTGTAATTTTTTAAGGAGTCTCCACACTGTTTTCCATAGTGGCTGTACT
>SJYF01000373.1:6486148-6497844 GCA_006410515.1 Procapra przewalskii | reverse complement strand
ATGTTGAGCTTTAAGCCAACTTTTTCACTCTCCTCTTCCACTTTCATCAAGAGGCTTTTTAGTTCCTCTTCACTTTCTGCCATAAGGGTGGTGTCATCTGCATATCTGAGGTTACTGATACTTCTCCCGGCAATCTTAATTCCAGCTTGTGCTTCTTCCAGCCCAGTGTTTCTCATGATGTACTCTGCATATAAGTTAAATAAGCAGGGTGACAATATACAGCCTTGACGTACTCCTTTTCCTATTTGGAACCAGTCTGTTGTTCCATGTTCAGTTCTAACTGTTGCTTCCTCATCTGCATGTAGGTTTCTCAAGAGCAGGTCAGGTGGTCTGGTATTCCCACCTCTTTAAGAATTTCCCACAGTTTATTGTGATCCACACAGTCAAAGGCTATGGCATACTCAATAAAGCAGAAATAGATGTTTTTCTGGAACTTTCTTGCTTTTTTGATGATCCAGCAGATGTTGGCAATTTGATCTCTAGTTTCTCTGCTTTTTCTAAAACCAGCTTGAACATCTGGAAGTTTATGGTTGACATATTGCTGAAGCCTGGCTTGGAGAATTTTTAGCATTACTTTACTAGCATATGAGATGAGTACAATTGTGCAGAAGTTTGAGCATTCTGTGGCATTGCTTTTCTTTGGGATTGAAATGAAAACTGACCTTTTCCAGTCCTGGTCCCATCACTTCATGGTAAATAGATGGAGAAACAGTGGAAAGAGTGTGAGACTTTATTTTTTGTGGGCTCTAAAATCACTGCAGATAGTGACTCCAGCCATGAAATTAAAAGAAAATTGTTCCTTGGAATAAAAGCTATGACCAACTTAGACAGCATATTAAAAAGCAGAGACATAACTTTACCAAGAAAGGTCTGTCTAGTCAAAGATAATGTTTTTCCAGGAGTCATGTATGTATGTGAGATTTGGACTATAAAGAAAGCTGAGCACCAAAGAATTGATACTTTTAAACTGTGGTGTTGGAGAAGACTCTTGAGAGTCCCTTGGACTGCAAAGAGGTCAAACGAGTCCAACCTAAATGGAATCAG
Source organism: Procapra przewalskii (assembly GCA_006410515.1). Taxonomy (NCBI): domain Eukaryota; kingdom Metazoa; phylum Chordata; class Mammalia; order Artiodactyla; family Bovidae; genus Procapra; species Procapra przewalskii. Next base: position 6,496,800 of record SJYF01000373.1, on the reverse strand, counting down.
TCCTAAATATTCATTTGAAGTATTGATTATGAAGCTGAAGCTCCAATACCTGGGCCACCTCATTGGAAGAACTGACTCATTGCAAAAGACCCTGATGCTGGGACAGATTGAAGGCAGGAGGAGAAAGGGCTGACAGAGGATGAGATAGTTGGATGGCATCACTAACCGGATGGACATGAGTTTGAGCAAGCTTCAGGTGTTGGTGATGGACAGGTAAGCCTGAAGTGCTGCAGTCCATGGGGTCACAAAGAGTTGGATATGACTGAGCTGAACAACATAAACCAGTTTCAAAATATTTATAAGACTGTAAGAAAGACTGATGATTCTTATGCAGATTAGTTTGGAAAACACTGATTTAAAGTGACACTTTGTAAGACACCTTCTATAAATGATCCTGTGAATTCACACACTTATGTATTATGAAATAAGCTGTTACTATTTTTAAATGATAAACTGATGCTTGGAAAGGTTGAGGGTAGGAGAAGTAAGGGGCAGCAGAGGATGAAATCGTTGGATGGCAACACTGACTTAATGAACATGAGTTTGAGCAAACCCCAGGAGATAATGAAGGTAAGGGAAATCAAGAGTGCTGTAGTTCATGGGGTTACAAAGAGTTGGACAAGATTTAGTGATTCAACAAAACAGAAAAGTTTCAAAGATAGTATAGAGATTTCCTGTATACTACAACTCTTATTTGCATATTCCTAGCATTGCATTCAGTTCGGTTCAGTTGCTCAGTCTTGTCCGACTCTTTGTGACCCCAGGGACTGCAGCACACCAGGCTTCCATGTCCATCACCAACTCCTGAAGCTTGCTCAAACTCATGTTCATCCAGTCAGTGATGCCATCCAACTATCTCATCCTCTGTCATCCCCTTCTCCTCCTGTCTTCAATCTTTCCCAGCATCAGGGTCTTTTCCAATGAGCTGGCTCTTCACGTCAGGTGGCCAAGGTATTGGAGCTTCAGCATCAGTCCTTCCAAGGAGTATTCAGGACTGATTCCCTTTAGATTTATTGGTTGGATCTCCTTGCAATCCAAGGGGCTCTCACGAGTCTTCTCCAACACCACTGTTAAAGCAACAATTCTTCGGCACTCATCTTTCTTTATAGTCCAACTCTCACATCCATACATGACTACTGGAAAAACTGTAGCTTTGACTAGACAGACCTTTGTTGGTAAAGTAATGTCTCTGCTTTTTAGTATGCTGTCTAGATTGGTCATAACTTTTCTTCCAAGGAGCAAGCATCTTTTGATTTCATGACTACAATCACCATCTGCAGTGATTTCAGAGCCCAGGAAAATAAGGTCTGTCACTGTTTCCACTGTTTCTCCATCTATTTGCCATGGAGTGATGGGACCGGAGGCCATGATCTTAGTTCTTTGAATTTGCATATATTAGTAAAATACATTCATCCTAACTAATAAAACAACAGTAATAGGTTATTCTTCATTCAGGTTGTTTCTTGAAGTTGTTTCCATTTATTTTGGATTTTTCTTAGTTTTTATCCAATGTCTTTTTCTGTCCCAGGGTCCCATCAAGCATACCATGTTACAGTTAGCCATCATATTTCATATCCTTTCTTGGCTGTGAGAGTTTCTCAGAATTTCTGGGTTATTGATGACCTTAACAATACTGAGTAGTATTGGTTCAGTAGTGTGAAAAGTATCCCACAGTTTGGGTTTGTCAGACATTTTTGCGTGTGTGTGTGTATGTGTGATTAGACAGAATTTATGGATTATTGAAACAGATTCACAGAGGAAAAAAGCCATTCTCATCATATATCAAGGTTATATGGTATCAATATGATTTGTGGCTGTTGGTGACCTTATTCAACTGGCTGAGCTAGAGTTTGTCAGATTTCTTTTCTGTGAAGTTACTCTTTGATCTCCTTTTCCGCTCCTGTAGTCTTTGAAGGTCACTATATGAAGCTCACATCTAAGGAGTGGGGAGTAAACTCCACTTGAAGGAAGGCAGAGAATCAGAATAATTGATTTGGATTTTTCTTGCATATGAAACTTTTCTCTTTCCCGTATTCATTTACTTTTTCAGTCATTTACTTCCTTTAATCCGTACTCATGAATATTTATTTGGGTTATAATCTATTCCTTCTTTATTAATTTTGTTGCTCACATTGCTGAAGCTTTGATTCTTGGTTATTTCAGTTGGCTCCTGTGTCCAGTTGACTGTGAGTTTTCTTTTCTATTCTTTTCTTTTTTTCCTTTGAGCACTTGGCTTCTGGCACCACAAGATGTATCTCTTCTCAGAGATGTCATTTATTTACTTTCTTCCTTTATTTTCAGTTTGGGCCTGTAGTTTCCAAGAACACAGCAGATATCATACATCATTGAAAAGATTCCTCAGTGAATGGATGTGCATGGCATCTACAAATGTCAGTGGAGAGCAGCAGCAGAAGAAAAAATATCCAAAAAACCCATAAGGAACAAATGTAATAACTCAACAAGTGCCACAGAATGGAATGCCTCAGCTGGCACCCAAAGGTCCTTAAATTGCTTTTGAATCATGAATTATTCAATATGTATTGTCTGCTGAACATCTCTGAGGCTCCCAAGAATAAGATGTCTGATAGGTTCTACTAAAAACCTATGCATACATGCACACATTCATTTAATGAAAAAGGAAAATGAAGAAAATTTTTTGAAAAGTAACCATTAGAAATTTGTAACAGAAAAATGTAATTTTTTTGGAGAGAATAATATATCTATATTGAACAACCTATTCACTATGAATGCCAGAGATACAAACTCTTATCAGATAGTATGACAATGCCTGAAATCTGGCAAGAATACTGGAGTGGTAGCCATTCCCTTCTCCAGGGAATCTTCCCAACCCAGGAATCAAACCTGGGTTTCCTGCTTTGCAGGTGGATTCCTTACCATCCAAGCCACCAGGGAAGCCCTGAAATCTCTAACACTCTACAGATAAGATTTAGTGTTCGAAGGAAGGGTAGCATGCACCCCAGTGTCTACTTACTTTGTATCTTAAAATGCATTTTTCTAAGTTAACCTTTAGCTGAAGGTGAAGTCAGATAAGAAAACACAATCTGTTGAAGCCAAGCGCAAAGTCCGTGAAATCTAATGCAGTGCATCATACTCATGATCTCTCAACGTATAAAGCAAAATTCCTAGGACCCTATGAGAAAAATGCAGTTTAGGAAATATATGTCACACATTTTAAATCACAAATCATGGCCCATCTTATGTATTCTGTAATTTACAAAAGTATATATACTTATGCAAAATTTTCACATATCCTTTAATATTTAAGTTTTCTTCTTTCAAAAAATTTAAATATTATTCAAACTTAGCTTACTACATTCACTTTGTGCATATTATACAAGAGTTTCATAGTATGACTATCAAGGTTATTAGATTAATCATGTGACTAGTGTATAATAGTCAAGTGGTATGGCAAGTAATTAAACATTTTATTTTAATAAAGAAAACATTGCTTTTGATGATTTTTGTCCCTAAATAAATTGAGCTCATTATCTTACCTTTACAGTTTAACCTCAGGGGAAATTAAAAAATTGACGATGTGATGTGACTGCTTTTGCTTTTAATCTGGGTAGAGCTGTGTGCCCACCAGTCAGGACACTGCTGAGCTGACAACGTCTCTGTAGGCTGAGACGCAGGACTTTCTTTTCTTTGATAAATTACTTAACTTGCTCTTTTCTCTGTCCTGTCACAGAACTTTGTTTCTTTTGTCCTTTGGGGGAAAAATATATTTAAACTTTGTTCTTTTTCTCTTATCTTTACCTCAGGAATATTTAATGTGCAAGAGCACAGTGTTGCAATTAGCTCGGTGGAGAGGGTATTGGGAAAGTCAGAATAAAGAGAGGAAAAAGGAGACAGAGAGCAGAGGGTAGGAGAGAGAGAGACAGACAGAAGAATTTCTATTTACTCTAAACAGATTGTTAATAATGATGTTAGAGATCAGTGCACTTATAAATAACAAAGCATAGACTTCCTAATGAAAAACACCAAGCTTTTAAAATAACGCTTAAGCTTTCAAGACATAAGATGCAGCCTCTGCCTTTAATAGCCATCTCTACAGCTAGAAACCAGTGACAGCATGCATTTTAATAATGAGACAAATTGTTTCTATTAGTATTATAAGCATATTCTCCTTGGCAAATCTAACAGCAAAGATAGAATGTACAAGACTTTTAATGTTTCCGTTCATGTGGGTCTTTTTCTTTGATCACACTCTTCTAGAAACCAAAGAGTAAAGAATCTATACTTTAGAAATATGATTTGAGTCTTGTTTCCAAAGGAAGGGAGATGAAAAGAAATACCATGTTCTTAGAAAGCAGCGTTTAAGGCTCTGGGGTAAAATAAAATATGGTGCAGTTTGTGGGATGGTGAGTCTGCAGAGTGGAAATGACAGTAGAGTTTGTAACACGCTCATGTTCGTGTCGTTTCTCCAACCCGGCAGGAACAAGCTGATGAAGCATCTGAGGAGAATTGTAGGGGTTGGATTTACCACTTACCTGAGAATAAGCAGTTATTAGAACATGAAAACTAGCAGAAAAATCTGATAAAAAAGCAGAACAGAGAATATGCAAAATGACTGCCTCAACCCATATGCATATAGGACGTCCTCTTGCGTTTGTGTAAATTTGCACATGTATGTACAAGTAGATGCCTTTAGTCACACTGTTAGTAGTAGATGACTTGCTATGTCACATCTGACTCTTGCGACCCCATGGACTGTAGCCCACCAGGCTGCTCTGTCCATGGGACTCTCCGGGCAAGAGTCCTGGAGTGGGTTCCCGTTTCCTTCTCCAGGGGATCTTTCCAACCCAGGAATCGAACCCAGATCTCCTGCATTGCAGGCAGATTCTTTACCAATTGAACTATGAGAGAAGCCCAATTACACTGCTACAGGCAGAAAACATCACAATTGTAAAAGTGGTAAACAGTGGTTTTTCTCAGGAGAGGGCACTGAACGTGATGCCTTTTTTTCCCCTCTGTGTTCTATATTTTTAAATTTTATATCATATAACAATACTGTTTCTATAAAGGACAAAGTAAAATTGTATTCTTTTCTTTGCTTTTTCATGGATTCATTTACTTATAATTTCAGGCACATGAATAACAGCACCATTCAAATACAAACTAGGAAATGTGACTGATTATTTAAAGTTAAAATTGAACTAAGAAATGGGACATCCTTTTAAATTGACCTGTCAGCAGGTTATCAAGGATGATTCTCTTTGATTATAAGCTGTGAGGATGAAAATGATCGGGTGTATTTAATTTTAAAGTATTAACAATGATAACCACTCAAAGCTTCAATTAAACTGGTTTGGAACCATAATACATTCAATGAAAAATTAAAGCATATTATGGCATTAGCTCTGTATTTGAGAAGGTACAGTAGCAATGTGTTATGGATAACAAAGTGTTTCTAGAAAAGACATATTGAACCAAGTCCTCCATCAAATAGAAGCAGTAATTGGCACCTTTGGGTGACAATGTTTATTTTTTGTTCAGTTAATTGTTAGTGTAAAAACATCCCACACACCTGGAAAGCCAAACTGTTTCTTCAATTTGTGTAAACTGTTTTGAATTTAATCTTTTGCAATGAAATTACAATGAACTTTTAAATAAAGATAACACATTTTTTAAAACTCAGATTTAAAAAGCCCAGTATCATAAAATTAATTTAACCTCCCACTTAATATCTCATGCTAAAAATAACCTGAATGGAATCTGGCTGTGAAATTGCAGAAATGTAACAGCAAAACTTAATTATTTAGGTTGTTGAACTAGTATTAAACAAAAAAAATTCAGTATCTCTAAACTAAATGATAACCAATAAAAAAAATCATTTATAGGCACTGGTCTGTGATCACTGAGTGCCTTTTCTGCAAGTTTATGTGAATAACTAACTTCTAATAGGGTCTAATGGAGTTTCTCCCAATTTTTCAAAATATCATAAAGGTCTAAATTACAGGTATTGTGTCTAAAGCACTCACAAGTGCACATTATTAGGGTGAGCATATAGCAAGTGAAGCAACATTTTTAACTAATCTGACAGACTCTTAATGTTTTCTGGAATCTCTCACTAGTGAACAGAACAGAAAGTTCAGATGAACTTCCCTTCCCTCTTCATTCCAAACTGTTTATCTAACTATGAACCAGCTCCCTGTCCTCTATGACCTGGAACTTTTCCATTTGCAAAATAAATTGAGAAAGAAAACAAACTATTTAGAGTTGGAATATATAGGAGCTAAAAGATTATAGAGAAGAGACAAAGGTGAAATTATCTTTTCATTATTATTTAGCAAGCATTTAGGAGATTATGAGTAAGGTTAGTATATAAGATGATTTTGAACCGTGGTGTCAGAGAAGATCTTTGAGAATCCCTTGGACAGGAAGGAGATCAAACCAGTGATTCCTAAAGGAGATCAGTCCTGGGTGTTCATTGGAAGGACTGATGCTGAAGCTGAAGCTCCAGTGCTTTGGACACCTGATGCCAAGAGCCGATTCACTGGAAAAGACCCTGATGTTGGGAAAGACTGAAGGCAGGAGGAGCAGGGGACAATAGAGGATGGATGGTCTGAGCAAGCTCCGGGAGACGGTGAAGGACAGAGAAGCTTGGCCTGCTGTGGTCTATGGGGTTATAGAGTCAGACACTCAAAGAGCCGGACACGACTGAGCAACTGAAGAACAATAATCACAGAAATGTATTTTACTGATTGACCTAAAAATATATTAAAGGTTAGTTGCTTTTCAGATATGGTGGAAATATATATATGTCAGGGTTAGGGATGTTTATTCAGTGCCCTTCTAGAATTTTTACAGAAATGTCTAATTTAGTTCACATACAAACTTCATGCAATGGATATAATTTTCACCATTTTGCAGGCAAGGAAACAGAATGGGAGAAGTCGAGATGCTTGGCCAGCATCACACAACTCATGAGAGATTCATCAGATTCAGAACTGTCTCTATGACTGACATCAAATCGTGCTGTTCTATTGCACCTCAGGGGATGCAATCCAAGCCCTTGAGAGGATGAATGGTTGCCTTCCAGTCTCAGTTACTCTGTTAAAACTGTTGTATCATTTCCTTTTATCTCAATGATCAGTTAAAGGTTTTGCTTTTGCTTCATATTGGCTGGCTGTGCATCAATACCTCTCCCACTAAGCCAGTTGGCACAGGAGAAGGTTCCATAGCAATAAATGCTTTCCCAGATTGGCTTTGAGCCTCTGAAATATATTACAAAGGCTTTAAACTAACATTTTCTAAAATACATTTGAGGAACAGATTTCTAATTATACACATTAATGAGAGACAGAAAGAGTGTGCTACATTTATGATGCAATTAAGTATTTTCATTGTGTGAAAGTTGATCCTTTGAAGCACTGATGCATTGCCAGAGAATCAGTTTACCTTTTTGCCTAAAACCCTCCTCTTCATAAGCTGTTCAAACTTTGACATCTCCTTTCTTCTCAAAACACTATACTTTTAGGCTTCTCTGAGACCTAATATCTTGCTTTTCCCTTGTTCTCACGGGTCAGTCCTTAAGAGGTTCCTCTGCTGGTTCCAAGCCCATGGTGAAACCTTTATGTGTTTGGGTCACCCAGAGTTCAGATCTTGGTGTTTCTCCCTCTTAGGAAATAACAGGCTATCTGTTGTGGATTGAATGTGTACCTCTGAAATCCATATGCTGAAATCCTAAACTCCAGTGTCATAATTTTAGCAGGTGGGGCCTTTGGGAAATAATTAGATCATGAAGTTGGTGTCCTTGTGATGGTATTACAAATATAAATATAAGTCACTCAGTCGTGTACAACTTTGCGACCCCAGGGACTGTAGCCTGCCAGGCTCCTCCGTCCATGGAATTCCCCAGGCAAGAATACTGGAGTGGGTAGTCATTCCCTTCTCCAGGGGATCTTCCCTACCCAGGGATTGAACCTAGGTCTTTTGCATTGCAGGCAAATTCTTTACTGTCTGATTCACTATAGTTAAGTGATGGCATTAGTGCCTTTATAAGAGAAGACATGGGAGCTTGCTTTCTCTCTGCTCTCCTAGCCACGTAAAACAAAATGAGAAGACAGCTGTTGTAACAAGGCAAAGAGCTCCCACAGAACCCACTCATGCTGCTGCCCTCATTGTGGAACCCCATCCTCAGAACTGTAAGAAACAAATGCTTGCTGTTTAAGCCACAAGGTCTGATATGTTATTATAGTAGCCCGAACTAAGACAACACCCAATGACATTAACTGTGTGATATCATCCATTAACTGTGTGGGCATCAAATCCTGTCTCTATATTGGTGACTTTTACATGTCAGTCTCCAGCCTTGACTCCTTCTGTGAGCCCCAGACTACATAGTGGCTGCTCCCCAACATCTGCACTGCAATGTCTTGTTGACAAATAGATCAGGCTATAAATGGCTATGGGAAGCAGTCACATGAGATCAGAATGAAACAAATATGAAAGCTTGATTGTATTAATCTTCATTTAATAAACACGTTATTTGTAGGAAGACTGGGGAGCAACACAGAACCAGAGGATTGATTTGGTGGGTAAGACCAGGGATGAAGGCCAAGAGAGCTCAAGTTGCTGCTGTTGCTCAGTCACCAAATCGTGTCCCACTCTTTCTAGCCCCATAATTGAGTAACTAAAACTTTTACTTTATACTATAATCCCATCATAGGGATGCCTACTTTATGACCTAATTAATTCCCAAAGGCCTCAGCTCCCAAAATTCTGGAAGTCTGCAGCATGCCAGGCCTCTGTGTCCTTCATTACGTCCCGGAGTTTGCTCAGACTCATGTCTATTGAGTCAGTGATGCCATCCAGCCAGCTCATTCTCTGTTGCCCCCTTCTCCTCCTACCTTCAGTCTTTCCCAGCATCAGGGTCCTTTCCAATGAGTTGGCTCTTCTCATCAGGTGGCCAAAGTATTGAAGCTTCAGCTTCAGCATCAGTCCTCCTAATGAGTATTCAGGTTGATCTCCTTTAGGATTGACTGGTTTGATCCCCTTGCAGTCCAAGGGACTCTCAAGAGTCTTCTCCAACACCTCAGTTTGAAAGCTTCAGTTCTTTGGTGCTCAGCCTTCTTTATGGTCCAACTCTCACATCCGTACGTGACTACTGGAAAGACCATAGCCTTCACTATATGGACCTTTGTTGGCAAAATGATGTCTTTGCTTTTCAATACACTGCCTACGTTTATCATAGATTTCCTTCCAAGAGGCACTGGGCTTCCAAGGTCATGGCTGCTGTCACCATCCGCAGGGATTGTAGATCCCAAGAGAGGACATCTGTTGCTGCTTCCATGTTTTCCTCTGCTATTTGCCAGGAAGTGACGGGACCAGATGCCATTATCTTAGTTTTTTGAATATTGAATTTTAAGCCCACTTTTTCACTCTCTTCTTTCACCTTCACCAAAAGGCTCTTAATTCCTCTTGTAAAAAGGCAAAAGGGTAGCTGAAGAGGAGAGGTAAATACTGGCTAATGAGAATGATGCCACATCTGAAGGCCTATGACTTTTGGGACATTACAAACTTCATGTTCTTAGGAATAGCTTAAAGTCAGCAAGGCTATGTTTGCTGTATTTAATGCAAGCAATTAACCTGGTAGTTCCTTTGAAATTTTAGTTTCAGCCAAGTTTTCACTATAGTTAAAATGATCTAGTGTACCTTGGTAAATAAAAAAAAAATTTTTTAAATATGCACATAAAAGAAAAAATTTTTGTTTTTAACCAACTTTTTCTTAGCAGCAAATTTATTAACTATGTGAACTTTATTGGAAATTGAGCCGTTATAATATTTTCTCCATCTGCTAGGAGAAACAGGCATTTTTCTAAAGTTATTGCTGGCTAACTAAATATTCTTTTGTAGGATTTCCCTGGTCATCCAGTGGTTAAGACTGTGCCTCTGTGAAATGAAAATAACTCCTGACATATTAATAAACAAGGAATGTCACAGCCTTTAGTAATTTCTGGCCTCTAAATGTGAATGAGGGCTCCCAAAACAGATCCAGTAGATGCTGCTGCCCCCCACAGTTCGTGGAGGAGCTGGGGGAATGCAAGAAGCTGGGTGAACAAGGAAACGAGATTGGCCCCAGAGAGCTGAGGTGCACATGAAGGAGTGAGATCAGTGAGCCCATAGGCTCGCACCTTCCATACAGAGAATGCTAAATTCCTTGATACCTGAGCTTTGATGTTCAGACTGCCTGCTCCCCTTGTCGCAAACTTGCATAGAGATCGACTTTTCCCTTCCCCTTCCCCTGCCTCCTTGGGGTCTTTTTCTCAGAGCTTCCATCTCCCAGGCTCAGGGGTCCTAAACATTTTCACCAAATAAAAGAACACTTTACTTTCAGGTTGTGAACAAATTTTTTATTAGACACTTCCGAAGCAGGGGTATGGGTTTGATCCCTGGTCAGGGAGGTAAGATCCCACATGCCTCATGGCCTAAAAACCAGAACATAAAATAGAAGCAATATCACAACAAATTCAGTAAAGACTTTAAAACGGTCCACATCAGAAAATCTTGAAAAAAAAAAAAAGAACAGCTTTGGATGACTGATTTCTTCACCATTCCTTTCCCAGATCCTTTCATTTTTCTGTGATAAATATAATGATATAAAAGTGATAAATTGATGTAAATTTTAC
>SJYF01000373.1:6471000-6486108 GCA_006410515.1 Procapra przewalskii | reverse complement strand
TATCATCTCACTTACGTGTAGAATCTAAAAAGGATGAATTCATAGTCCTCAAAATAAAGCAAAGTAATTATTTAGGAACAAAGTTTATAACAAGATATTTGAGTGTAAATTTTGACATGATCAATTAATGCATATTTCTTTGAGAAATGTGTGAAGGGCGTAAAAACATCAAAATTGAACCTTCAAATATTATATCAGCTCTTAGGTGTAGCAGAAGTCTAAAGGAACACAAAACAGTCACTCTGCACTTTTGACCACATGTACTAGCCACCATGGAATCTACAAAATATTTATCGAATGCATTCGCATAGACACCTGCTGTCTATTCCCGATTCCACACTGAGCAGAAACACAACAGATGACCTAGCATGTCTGATGCCAGAGCACCAGGCATCAGCTGTGTCAAGGAAAAGGGATTCAGGCTTGGTTGGCGGCATGCTGACCCTCAAGAATTCAAATGATCAACAATGCACAAGGGAACATGCTGGGAAATGACTAAGTACAAGATGTCTATGCAGTCTGCAAGGGAACTGATCCAGTTCATCATAATTGGAGCTCCTGGGTGGACCAGGGTCAGTGGCTGTCATGTGAAAGAATGCAGCTTTATTGCCTGTTACTGTCAGAGAAAGACAAATTCTCTTTTCCTTCTCTCTCCTCAGTATATTCAGATTCTATCCTTCCATGCAGACATGTTAGCACAGCAAGGACTATCAATTCTTTGATTAAAATATCTGAGACACTTTACTTTTGGAAGGCATTGAACTGCCTTAAAACTCACATAAAGCTGGGAATTTGAGGCAATAATATAATTTTATAAATCAGATTGCAAAAATAAGATTGTATGGAAATTTCCATTTACTGTATTTGCCTAAAAAAATAAGATTTTTATTGGAAGTACAATATAAATGGAGCAGATTAGGACTGATTCATATATTGATATTTTAGTATCTATAATTGAAGCTTTCATGCAACTGACAATAAAACCATATATGCTAAGTCACTTCAGTTGTGTCTGACTCTGCAACCCTGTAGACGGCAGCCCATCAGGCTCCCCCATCCCTGGGATTCTCCAGGCAAGAATACTGGAGTGGGTTGCCATTTCCTTCTCCATGCATGGAAGTGAAAAGTGAAAGTGAAATCGCTCAGTCGTGTCTGACTCTTTGCGACCCCATGAACTGCAGCCTACCAGGCTCCTCCATCCATGGGATTTTCCAGGCAAGAGTGCGGTGCCATTGCCTTCTCCAAAAACCATATATAGTGGTCCTCCAAATACCCATAGGAAAAGATATGATTAGTATTCTATTTTAAAAATAGTTAACATGGCCTAAAATAGGCTGGATAATTTTTATGAAATACAAATAATGTAAGGAAATTAGCATTTGTCAGGAAAGTGTTTTCTCTGACTTCAGGGACTCACCACCGAGACAGCAGTTAAGATCATCTCAGCAGGGATGTCTGAAAATACTAAACAGTGTATTACTAAACAGAGTATTAAAACAGCAATTTTACAGTCTTTAATAATGGAAGAACATCACTTTTAATCCTCATAACTTCAATATAAGGTATCCATCTTCAAAATATATTTGTAATATCATTGCCACATTTGGTTTAACACCATAAGAAACTGCCTTAAAGTGTTACACTAAAAATCTAGGGACAAAATTCAGAAACTCAATCTTGACATCTAATTCTTTGTTACTTTGCTATAAATGTCATTACCTTTAAATATGAAATATTTCCATGAAAATAAGGTTTAAAAGTACTTTGTGTTAATTTTCTGAACAAGTTTATCAATAGGAAAATGGGATAGAAGTAGTATATTGAACAGATATTCTTGATACATATTGTTCAGCTGGTAACTTACAAAGATTCATAAAAGGAAGTGAGGGGGAGTGCTCCTGTGTGCTCAGGGGTGTCTGACTCTTCATGACCCCATGGGCTGTAGCTCACCAGGGTCCTCTGCCCATAGAATTTTCCAGGCAAGAATGCTGGAGTGATGTTTTCTGCCATACATCAACATGAATATTGTAAAGTAATTACTCTCCAATTAAAAGTAATTATTTTTTTAAAGAAATTTAAAAAAAAAAGAGAGAGAGAAAATACTGGAGTGGGTTGCCCTTTCCTCCTCCAGGGGATCTTCCCCATCCAAGGATCGAACCTGCAGCTCCTGCATCGCAGGTAGGTTCTTCACCTGCTGAGCCGTCGGCAAAGTATCTGCGTTAAAAAACAATCGGCAGATCATACATAGGCACTGCTGCTGCTGCTGAGTCGCTTCAGTCGTGGCCGACTCTGTGCGACCCCATAGACGGCAGCCCACCAAGCTCCCCTGTCCCTGGGAGTCTCCAGGGAAGAACACTGGAGTGGGTTGCCCTTTCCTCCTCTAACGCATAAAAGTGAAAAGTGAAAGTGAAGTCGCTCGTGTCCTACTCTGCGCGACCCCCTGGACTGCGCCTTCCAGGCTCCTCCGTCCACGGGAGTCTCCGGGCGAGAGTACTGCAGTCGGGTGCCGTTGCCTTCTCCAATACATGCACTGATAGTGTCGTATTACTGATTACTTTGTCTTGTTTATGTATGTTACGGCATTTAATAAGTTCTGAGCTGGAGTAATTAAATGATTGCTTTAGGTAAAGAAAGTATTGTTTGTGTAGATGAATTTAGGAGTATCTCATATATCAGTAGAGAAAATAGGGAATAAGACCAGGAATCAGGTGAGGTTCCAATGAATATACAAGGGAAACTGCAGGTTTTAAAAGTGTTCCCAAATGTTCCTCAAAATATTAAAGACAGAACTACCATATGATCCAACAATCTCATTTCTGTGTTTATACATCCAAAGGAAATGAAATCACAATCTTGAAGAGGTTATTTCATGACCATATTCATCTCAGCATCAGTCACAACATCCAAGACGTGGAAACACCCTGCGTGTCTATCGCCAGATGGATGAACAAAGAAAATGTGGCATAGGGATAAAACAATATTATTTAGCCACAGAAAGAAGGGGATCCTGCCATTTGTGACAACCTGGATGAACTTCAGGGCGTTGCAATATGTGAAGTGAATCAGAGAGAGAAAGACAGATACTATACCATCTCACTTATGTGTAGAATCTAAAAAGGATGAATTCATAAACAGTAGAATGGTGGCGGCTAGGGTTTGGGGCTGGAGAGAAATGAGGTGTTGGTCAAAAGGGTACAGACCTCTGGTTATAACACAAATACGTTCTGAGAATCTGATGTATAGCAAGGTGATTGTAGTGAATGATATTGTATTATATACTTGAACGTTGCTAAGAGAGATGTTTTAATTGTTTCTCACCGCACACTCACATACAAATAACTATGTGAAGTGTTGGAAGCATTTACCAACTTTGGTGTGATAACTGTTTCATAAGTGTATCAACCAACACACTGTACATTTTAAATTCACACAATGTTACATGTCAGTTATATCTCAATGAAGCTAGAAAAAAATGAGTGTTCCACCATTTAAAACCTACTGAATCAAATATTTGAAATTGGCATTCAAAAGCTCCTGCACCCTCTCAGTGTCTGACATTGCTTATTTTGCCTATTGGCTACTTTAGATAAGGCAGGGGCAGTGAAGTGAAGGGAAAGTTGCTCAGTCGTGTCTGACTCTTTGTGACCCCATGGACTATACAGTCCATGGAATTCTTGAGGCCAGAATACTGGAATGGGTAGCCTTTCCCTTCTCCAGAGGATCTCCCCAAGCCAGGGATCAAACCCAGCTCTCCCACATTGCAGGCGGATTCTTTACCAGCTGAGCCAAAAGGGAAGCCCAAAGGCAGGGATAGTAGGGGTACATGCTATTACCTGTGGGTGACTCTGAAGGGATAGAATTGAATTCTCCTGCTCCAAACACACTGGATAGGCAGTATCATGGGATTTTCCCACTTACAAGAGTTTGTGTCTCCCCAGTTTTAAAACAGCACAGGAATATTATATTGAGTCTGTGTTAATTTATTAGAATTTCAACCCTCACATTCCTATACACAGAGATAATTTTAAGCCAAATAAGAACATTGTGGTGCTATTATTTAGACTGAGAATTCTCCAGAATATGCTACTATTTTTTGTTCTTCCTACTGACTCCTACCTTCCTGGGTTGGGAAGATTCCCTGGAGAATGGTTAAGCTACCCATTCCAGTATTCTTGGGCTTCCCTGGTAGATCAGATGGTAAAGAATCCTCCTGCAATGCAGGGGAGCTGGGTTAGATCCCTGGATTGGGAAGATGCCCTGGAGAAGGGAATGGCAACTCATTCCAATATTCTTGCCCGGAGAATCCCATGGACAGAGGAGCCTGGTGGGCTACAGTTCATGGGGGCAGAAAGAGTCGTTCACGACTGAGTGACTAACCACAGCACTGACTTCTACCTACTACCTACTATGTATATATTCTTCAAGTATACAATATGGCAGAGAGAGAGAGAGAGAGACAGAGAGAAAGAGAGAGACAACATCCATTAGTCAACTATTTCTTCTTACTCTAAGTATCAAGTTGGTGTCACTTATTAAAATGTGTTCTTTTGATTCTCTTTAGGTTTCTTTCTCTCTTTAAGTAAACAGTATACAAACTGCACCTTGAGCAAAATGGGGTCAGAGTGTTGACTGTCTAAGCAGGTGAAAATTCACATATTGCTTTTATTACTCCCAAACTAAAAGAGTTTTGTTGCCTGGAAGGCTTATCAATAGCATAAAGTCAGTTAATGCATATTTTGTATTAATATGTTTGTGTATTATATACTGTATTCTTATAATAAAGTAAGCTAGAGAAAACAAATGTTGCTAAGAAAATCATAAGGAAGAGAAAATATATTTATGATACTGTACTGGTTTATGCATAATGTATGTTTATGTCATCTGTTAGATTAATTATGTATTAGTGCCTACATCAGTATTGTCTATGATACAGAACAATGTCGGTGTTATAACATTAGATGCCACAATGAAAAGATCATGTGAAAAAGAGATGATTCATGCACTGATCTTGAAGAAGCAGTAACAGGATTTCTTTAGGGTAGTCTCCTGTAATTGATACAACTGCTCCATGGTAGCTTAGGCTATACTCTAATAAATAGGTCATTATAAAATTTTTATGGCATGCGGTATTACAGACAGTGAAGGACAGGGAAGCCTGGCATGCTGCAGTCCACGGGGTCACAGAGTCAGGCATGACTGAGTGACTGAACAGCAACAATTACAGTCAAATACAGTATTGGAAAATTACTACATTAAAAAAACACTTTCCTGATATGATAGGCTGATGCTCATTTTATTCAATTAAGAGAGAAGCACACCCTTTACAGTAACATAATTTTTTGAAAGCAAAGTTATAAAACAGTAAGAAAACCAGCATATAGTTAATTTCATGTTGAATATCAATCACTTAATATTATGTAAGGAGAGCCTATCCACTTCAAGTCCTGCATACGATGTTCTACACAATGAATAACTAGGTTGTGATGATGATGGTGCCAAAAACCTCATATAGTTCTTGCCATCCAGTTATTAGATCATCACATGAAGACGTTCACACATACACAACGGACAGCATGATATTATTTACTCTTCACTCATGGAAGTGGGTCATCACGAAGGTGCTCATTCTTGCTGCCTTCTGCTGGGCAGGCAGATGAGAAGGAGAAGGGCGATGTGTCCTGCTGTCTTGGGGATGGCTGGTGCAGAAGAGGCAGTGGAGGCGGAAGGGGTGGCAGGCACACTTGGCGTAAGCTTCACAATTTCTGTTTTGCTTTTCATTTCTCTAAAAATGCTTCCATATGGTGCCAATCCTTCTCCCGCTGCTTTCTTCTCAGGGCCTGTTATCATAGAAGAGTCCGTGCTGTTAAAGGAGTGAAAGACAGCCTTGGTCTCTCAGAACTCTTCCGACAGTTTGTCTAACGTCTTCTTTTTTGCTGGCACCGCTTCTTCTGTTTCTTCTCCCTTGTTGTCCGGCACCAGTTCAGAAGCTTGCATCTCTACTAGATTGTCTTCTCTTAATTCCTCTGGGGCGGTATCTATTAGCTCTTGAAATTTCTCCAAGATCCACTTCTTAACACCCTTCCCCTACCTTTTTTTTTTCTATATCTGCAATCTCTTTCATGATTTCCTTAATCAATTCTCTTTTAAATCTATGAAATCATGGCCAATATCTGGACACAGTTTTCTCCAATAGGAATTTATTGTCTCCAGTTTGACGATTTTCTCGGCTTTTTCTATAGTGATGGCATCTTCAATGATATAATGCTTCCCAGCTTTCATGACGTTTTCTCTGATCAAGTTCTCTTCCATAGCATTGACAATATTTCCGTAGAGTTCCATGTGTAATGAGCCTTTAAGTTCTTTATGATCTCCTGTCCTAGAGGTTGAGTTAAAAGCCTTGTGTTTGAGGGCAAAGAGGTCACTTTGATCCTTTCCGTGTTGAGCTCATGGGGCCTGGGCCACCAGGGTCACTGCGCAATATCAATAGAACTTCAAAATTCAGGCCCATTAGTAACAAGGTAATCCCTTATTTCAAGGACAAAGCATCAGTGGGACCAACCAAGAGAAAAAAGATCCTCTTGTCCAGACTTTCTTGTTGTACAATCAAAAGACTGGTGTTTCAAAAGCTAGTATTTATCTTTTCTCTTCAATTTTGAAAGTTAGCGGCTTTAGAGACAAGGACAGCCCGGATCTTAAACCCGACTCTCATTAGATGTGCGCCAGGTTGCCTTTTAATCTTATGTGGTGAACTACTCTCCAATTAAAACTATATTTGCACCTGGCTGAGCTAAGGAGTAAATGGCGACCCAATCATAGACAGACAGAACCATTCCCCAACATTGGTGAGGTGGTTATTTGGAAGGGATTTTCTCTGAGGCCTGACATTGCTTTAATTCTACAAAATGCCTATATTTTTGAAGACACTTTGTCTCTTCAGATGTTAGAGTTCTGAGAATTTGGGGGAGTTTTTAATCAAATAAAAACAGTGGCATCAAGGTTCTTTAAAATCTTGACTGTCTCTGGAATATTAAAGACTGCAATTTAAAACTTTTAAGGAACAACATTTTGATGAATAGTTTCATCAATACTTTGGACTCCGTTACCCTGTAAAATGTGTGCCTGGAGAGAACTTTTGTGAGGATGTGCCTGAAGCTCTGAAGACACGTTTAATCCACCAGAGTGAACATGGCCACGAGGCCCTTATTGTGGAACAAGCAGAACCTTGACTAGGAGATGTGAGTGAAACAGTTGAGGATAACTCTTCAGACTTCCCCCTTACAGCATGTGTGTGCATGATCGAAACCTTTCCTCTAGTTTGCGTGAGTCACAGTTTGTTCTTAAGCTCATACATGTGCACCCTTTATAGACCTTGGGAGCCTGAGGGCCGTGAATCATGGGAGATTGCCAGAACGTCTTAGTTTTAACATTGTGATACTAGCTGTGTTAGCAAGAAAAGATTCTGAAATTAAAAAATGTGAGATAGTATATTTAACAAGGTGATTAAGACAATGAATTGCATGTGTCTCCTTAACCTTGAGGGACCTATGTTGGATGATCTAGGCTTCTCTGTGTCTTGGATGCTCCAATAATTCTTTTTCACCAATAGAGGGGAATCTATTAGCCAGCCCATGAAATATTTCTTAGAAAAAGGCAATTGCAATGATATGTTTTAGGTTAAAGATTTTGCTGATGTTGCTAAGTTTACATCCTTTAAGAAATATTCAATCAACATGCTTTCATTAAGTACCCAAAATGCACCAGGAGCAGTTACACGTGACTGGAAGAGAAATGACAGAGTGCCAAACCGCAAATCATTTATGGTGTATTAAAACACATAAGCTTTATTTATTCCTTGATAAAAAATATACACAAAGTGGTAGAAGGCAAAAGCAAAGACTTATCTTTCCTCAAAGCCAAGTAATATAAGCTAAATGATAAGTTCTCTGTAATATTAGCCTTTGATATGCTGTCTAATGCTAAATTTATGGTGATTTCTATATGATGCTTGTAATTCATCAAGGAAGTGCCATTAGTTTATCTTGTCTTATTAAGCTAAAAGGAATTCTCTGCCACCACACTTCCCCTCTAACTTACGGAAGCATTTTCTTATAGATAAAACCACTCCTTCAATTTTGCTCGTCTTTATTGATTGCCTGTATTGATGCAAGAGACTACAGAAAATAATCGCTTTACAAGGAAATAAACGTCATGCCATATACTTTGAGAAGAGAGTGAATTAAATCAGTCTTTGTGAAAGGCAGCTTAGCAACAAAATTTTGTAAATGTGAATACATTTGATCCAATCTTGCTCTTCTGATTTTATTCCAAAGGCATAACTGGAACCAAAATGGTAGACAATTCATATTCAAGAGGCCAACATTTTGGAGAAAAGGGAAGGGCTGAGGAATATTGATAAGTTTTCATGCTGTGGTTTGCAAAACTCCTAAACTGCACAAGTGAAGTGAATGAGAAACTAAGCCAACAAAACCTGAATATCAGAGTGTGGTTGTCAGTTTATTTCCAATGCAGGGGAGACAGAAACTGGAGCTGCGCACATAAGATGCTCTTGGAACACTGGCGATACACTGGGCTATATGTCTGACAATAGGCTGTACGTCTGGCAATCGGAGAGCTACGCAGTAGTAGCAATGGTGAATCAGAGGCAGCAGTTTCAAAATTTTAACACAGAGTGAGATCAGACCTGTGCTGAAATGAATTGATTTGCTCCACTCTAGCTAGATACCTTAGGATAGAGGGGAACCTTTCTGGAATAAGATAATATTCAAGTTTCAAATGTGGAGGAGGCTTGGTCAAAAGCTCTCATTTCCGTATAATCAGAATTCTAGAAGAAAAGGAGAATGAGGGACTGAGATAAGGATCTGATAATTTTTCCAAATCAATAAAGGAATCCCTGTCTTCAGATTCAAGAAGCTTAGTATGTGCAAGCAGTAGAAATATAAAATGACCACACCTAGACAAATCCTGGTTAAAAATGCTGAAAATATAAAAAGCAGACAGAAATAAAAATGCACATCACCATCAAGGAGCAAGATTAAGACTGACAGCTGCTTTTGTCAGCAAACACAGTGGAAGTCAGAAGAAACAAAAGGACATTATTAAAGGCTGAAAGAAAACAATTTCTAATCTAGAAATCCCCATACCAAGTGAAAATATCATACAAATATGCAGTTAAAATAAACAAGGAATGAGCAAATAAAAACAGAATTATCACCTGTTGTATAATTATATATATATATAAAATTATATATAGATAATATACTAGGTATAACATATATATATGTTATATTACTAGATATATAATATCACTAGAAACAGATATTCAGTAAAAGAAATATTAAAGGTAGCTTTCTCATCAGAGTAAAATAATCCAAGATAGAAAAGATAAATTAGGATAGAATCAAGGACAACAAGAAGAATAAATCTATTGGTGAGTATAAATGAGTATTAACACTAGAAACCAATATAATAATGCTCTGTAATATATAAGACATATATATATATATATATAATGGACAAGCACAATGACAATAAAATATTAAAAGTCACTGATGTAAGTGAAGTTATAGTATCCTCCAACACTAGTATTGTATGAGAAGATAGAGATAAAATAATTTACATTAGGAGAAAAAAATTCATTGAAGTATGTTGTAATCTCCAAAGCAACTCTTGAATGTAAAACTAAAGAGCAGATGATAATTCATGAGTTAATTCAAAAGAAATTAAAACAGAGAGAGGGAAGATATATAAAATTGGTGAGATCAAAAGAAAACAAATGATAAAATAATAGATACAGATGTATTATTTTCAAGAAATGGTTTTTAAGCAGAAGGACATTTGTATATATGGTGGGGGATGGGAGGAGGGACCCCATCTCATCAGACAATTAAGTGTAAACTAAAATATAAAATAGTAAGTAAACTAAAATATAAAATATTAAGACTTCTTTCTCTATTTTGCAGTGAGAATTAGCTGGAAATGGGTATAAGGAAAATTTATAGAGTGATGGAAATATTTTGCTGGATTTTTTTTTAGTGATCACTACACAGGTGTATGATAGGTTTGCTAAGCTCATAAAACTGCACAGCTAAAATTCATGCATTTTATTAAATGTTAATATATTGTAATAAAAATGGGAAGAAAATATCTATAGAAGGTAATGCAAAACATTCCTGAAAAAGGATAATATATTAAAGAAGTGAATTTTAAGGTTTCTAGAAGAAAACAGGAAAAAAATCTTTATCATCTTGAGATATGAGGGAGATTCTTACAATGCAAAAACCAAATATGGTAAAGGAAATGTAAATAAAAATGTGTACACTTCTAAGGATGTCATAAAGAAAATGAAAATGCAACTCCCATCCGGTCCCATCAGTTCATGGCAAAGAGATGGGGAAACAGTGACAGATTTTATTTTCTTGGGCTCCAAAATGTTGATGGTGACTGTAGCCATGAAATTAAAAGACACTTGAAACCTAGACAGCATATTAAAAAGCAGAGACATTACTTTGTTGACAAAGGTCTGATAGTCAAAGCTATGGTTTTTCCAGTAATCATGTATGCATGTGAGAGTTGGACCATAAAGAAAGCTGAGCACTGAAGAATTGATGCTTTTGAGCTGTGGTGTTGGAGAAGACTCTTGAGTCCCTTGGACTGCAAGGAGATGCAACCCATCAATCATCAAGGAAATCATTCCTGAAAGTTCACTAGAAAGACTGATGCTAAAGCTGAAGCTCAGGTACTTTGGTCACCTGATACAAAGAGCTGACTCATCAGAAAAGAATCTGATGCTGGGAAAGACTGAAGGCAGGAGGAGAAGGGGATGACAGAGGATGAGATGGTTGGATGGCATCACTGACTGAATGGACATGAGTTTGAGCAAGTTGGTGATGGACAGGGAAGCCTGGCGTGCTGAAATCCATGGGGTTGCAAAGAGTCAGACACTACTGAGCGACTGAACAGAACTGAAAGTACCTAGATAATAGCAATAGAGTTTGATGCAAATTTCCTGAGTTGTTTTGCAGATGTGCACCTCCCTTGTCCCACCCCATGGAGGAATTAATGGAGGACTATGAGCACACAGTCCTAGGCCTCCAGGAACTTAATGCCTATGTTCACCTCTGAGACACCATTCTACTGCCTCACCATCAGCCAATCAGAGAATTATGCAAAGGCTGATCAGGTACCTGCAATGCCCCCTCACCTGTCTTTTAAAAGTGCTTTGCAGAAACCCTTCAGGAAGCTGGGGGCTTTTCAGTCCATGAGCCACCTCGTCTTCTTGCATGGCCCTGCAGTAAACCCTTCTCTGCTTCATACTCCAATGTCTCAGTTTGTTTGGCTTCACTGTGTGTCAGGTTAACAATACCTCATTTTATTGCATTTGACAAATACAAAAAGCTTTTCACAAATTCAAGATTGGGGGCAACCCTGTGTTGAGCAAGTCTGTTGGGGCTATTTTTCAGGCATCATTTGCTCACTTTGTATCTCTGTATCCCATCTGGTAATAGTTGAGATATTTCAAACTTTGGTAGTAGTAGTAAAGTGGCTAAGTCGTGTCTGACTCTTGTGACCCCATGGACTGTAGCCTGCCAGGCTCCTCTGTCCATGGGATTCTCTAGGCCAGGACATGGGAGTGGATCATCATTTCCTTCTCCAGGGGATCTTCCCAACCTAGGAATCGAACCCCGGTCTCCTGCATTGCAGGCAGATTCTTTACCAACTGAGCTATAACAGAAGCAATTACGATTAAATTTGTTGTGGTGATCTGTGATCAGTGACCTTCGATGTTAACTACTGTGACTCAGTGAAAGCTCAGATGATGGGATTTTTTAACAATAAAGTATTTTCAAATGAAGGAATGTACATTGTCTTTTTAGACATAATGCTATTGCACATTTAATAGGCTATGGTATAGGGTAAACAGAATTTTAACATGCACTGGGAAACCAAAAGTTCAGTTTGACTGGCTTTACTGAGATGTGCTGCTTATTGCAGTGGTCTGGAATCAAACCCGTAGTATCTCCAAGGTCTGCCTATAGTTCAGAAACTACTGCTCCCCTGATCCAATACTACTGCTGTCACTGCTGATTCTATTAATACTGTTACTAGTACTACCACTCGTGTTACACCGACAACCACTACAAGTAGCTGCCACTACAGCCACAGCTCTGACTACTGCTACTCCTGCTCCTCCCATCCCCACTGATATTGTTACTGCTACTGCTGCTGATACTAGCGGCATTATTCCTCCTCTTCCTGCTATTGCTAGTATTACTGCTGCTAGCATTACTGCTGCTAGTATTACTACTACACCACCACTTCTGTGATCACTGCAGCTGCTATTCCTGCTCCTCCCATCCCCACTGTCACTATTGCTACTGTTTATCCTCTGCTATGACTTTTGCCAGTATTATTCCTTCTGCTACTAATGCAAATGTGATTATGGCTACTACCTTGACCACTCCACCACCACCGTCATTACTCCTAATTAGTGTGATAATTATTCCAGTAGTCAGGTTTCAATAGTTACTATGCATCTACTCTATATGTTTTATCCCCATTGATACACAGAAATCCTAGGAAGTAGCCGCTATAAATTATTGCAGTTTTCCAGAACATAACAAAGACAGACATATGTTAACTATTACTGCAGCTTACCAATGTTCACTTCTGCATCTACGAGCAACAAAGACTATACAAGCCAGGCTTTTGTCCACTCACACAACCACTTCAAGTCAGTGGCTGTAAGTTCGGACATTTGGCTAGTATCGCCTCAGCTGATGTAAGATCTCCACATTTCTCTCTGCCTCAGAGACAGTCAAGGTCTCATGCTCTTGATGGTGAGGCCAGAAAAAGATGAACGTGACTTTTTGGATAAAGTCTGTGAGTAAATTTATGGAGCATAGCTCCCAGTGAAACAACTTTCCATCTATCAGTTCAGTTCAGTTCAGCTGCTCAGTCGTGTCCAACTCTTTGCGATCCCATGAATCGCAACATGCCAGGCCTCCCTATCCATCACCAACTCCTGGAGTTTATTCAAACTCATGTCCATCAAGTCAGTGATGCCATCTAGCCATCTCATCCTCTGTCATTCCCTTCTCTTCCTGCCCCTAATTCCTCCCAGCATCAGGGTCTTTTCCAATGAGTCAACTCTTCACATGAGGTGGCCAAAGTATTGGAGTTTCAGCTTTAGCATCAGTCCTTCCAATGAACACCTAGGACTGATCTGCTTTAGAATGGACTGGTTGGATCTCCTTGCAGCTCAAGAGACTCTCAAGGGTCTTCAACACACTTTGCATCTATACCATTAGTTAAAAATTGATCTTACTTGTTTAAGCTTCTGAGACTGTGTGTTTGTTCATTACTTCATGGGCTTCTGTGGTAGTTCACACGGTAAAGAATCTGCCTAAAATGCAATGTGTTTGATTCCTGGGTTGGAAAGGTCCTTGAAGAAGGGAATGGTAACCCACTCCAATGTTCTTGCCTGGAAAATCCCATGGACAGAGGAGGCTGGTGGGCTATAGTCCATGTGGTCGCAAAGAGTCAGACACGACTTGGCAACTGACATGTTCATGTTCAATAAAGTTTATCTCATTCAGATTAATATGCATTAGCATTAAAACTTATGTATTAATACAAGAGTCCTTAGAAGACTTTAAAATGGAATCTAGTAAAATATTAGAAGGACACCACATAAGACCAAGTACTGTTAATTACAGTAGTTCAGAATTAATAAAGAAGCTAATGTGTGAAGCAATATTTAGAAGATTACATGAAAAAGCATTTCTTAGACTTCCATATTCATTCTTGTATTTAACAAACAGTGGAAGACAAACACTGTGTCTCACTGAGCTAAGACTATCAAGGAGATAAGAATGTTCCACTTAAATACATCTAGCCTGTTTCTCCTCTTTGAAGACTTTCAGCCATAGAATGAAAATTTAAGTGCATAAGCCTGCTGAACTGCAGTATTGGACATAAACACAAAAAGGAAAAACATATTCTCAGCTGCATAATTATCAATAGCATAAGTTTGCAGCAAGATTAAATTAATAAGAAATAATAACAATCTAAATTATAAATAACATCTAAAAAGTTAGTTAAAATCAGAGATATATTATGTGTTAATAGCTATGATATTTCTCTATTCATGACAAATGTTGATTACCTTTGATATACTAAGTGAAGTGAAGGTCACTCAGTCATGTCCGACTACTTGCGACCCCATATGCTATAGAGTCCATGGAATTTTCTAGGCCAGAATCCTGGAGCCTGGAGCCTTTCCCTTCTCCAGGGGATCTTCCCAACCTAAGGGTCAAACCCAGGTCTCTCGCATCGCGGGCAGATTCTTTACCAGCTGAGCCACAACGAATGCCCTTTGATATACTAAATACTACGCTAAATACTGGAGACTTTTATATTTTTTTCATGGTCCCTCAAAAAATTTCAGCCATACTTGGGAATTTGTGTGTGTTTGCTTGCTCAGTTGTGTTTGACTCTTTGTGGCCCCAGGGACTGTAGCCTGCCAGACTCCTCAGAATTTTCCAGGCAAGAGTATTGGAATGGGGTGCTATTTCCTACTTCAGAGGACCTTCCTGACCTGGGAATTGAACCTGCACCTCTGGCATCTCCTGCGTTGGCAGAAGATTCCTGGCAGAGTCTTTCCCACTAGCGCCACCTGGGAAGCCCTACTTGGGAGACAGAAGCCAAATCAAAACACACAGCAATTCACACCACTTGGGGGTCTGTGAAGGCACCATGAAGCCAGAGAGGTACAAGTAAGTCCAGTTTACATAAAATAATTAATTTCATTTCTTCCATTTCCTGTGAAATGAGAGATTTATCTCAGCACCCTCATATTAAGATGACACTGATATTTCACCATTTACTAAAGGAACTAAGACTTGAATTGACAGTCCAGAGAGAGGAGCTGATCTCATGGATTTTTCTCAGAACAATTTTATTCTCTCAAATGCTTGGCTTTTCCAAGATGAGTAGTTAGGGGTCACAAAAGTGTATTTAGTCAAATGTCTTCATTCAAAGTGACAAGTGTCAAAGACAAAGTGAATGAGAAGTCAGGGAAGATGACAA
>SJYF01000373.1:6456830-6470748 GCA_006410515.1 Procapra przewalskii | reverse complement strand
GTTCTAAATTGTGAATCCCACAGTAAAATCTCATTCTCTGTTCTTTTTAAAACTGAAAATTAATTTTTAAAAATTAATTTATTTTTTAATTGAAGGATAATTTCTTTACATAATTTTGTTGTTTTCTGTCAAACCTCAACATGAATCAGTCATAGGTATACATATATCCCGTCTCTCTTGAACTTCCATCCCACCCCTCTGTGTTGCCTTTCTCTGTTGTTGATGATTTTTATGTGCAGTTGGTTTAAACTTTATGTATTAATTTCCACCCACTGGCAAATGAAATATATTGTTTAGATAAACTTGTTCAGAAATAATTTGAGAAACACCAGGGGCGTGCTGGAACTTCCTAGACGTGGTGCAGAATGGAGGTGTTTAGGAGAAGGAGAAGCACCAACCTGATCCTAGAGGCATGTGGAAAGCCGTCAGAAGGTAAAGTTTCAGATCAGCCTGGATATAGAGCTTATAGCAGCGACTCAGACAGACACAGGAGCAGAGAGATGGTCGGATGTCAGCTGAAGACAGCTCAGATGCAGATGGTATGCCTCAGATACAGATGTCAATGCTTCTTTTCCTTTTTCAATTATTGGCTTCAAAATTACTATATCTTTAAATTGGAGTCTAGTTGCCTTACAAAGTTGTGTCAGTTTCTGCCGTGTGACACTGGAATCAGCTCTATGTATATGTACCCTCCCTCTTGAATCTCCCTCCCACCCCCTATCCTGCCCCCTAGGTCATCACAGAGCACCAAGCTGCGCTCCCTGTCTTGTACAGCAGCTTCCCACTAGCTAGCTATCTTACACATGGTAGTGTATATATGTCAAGGCTACTGTCTCAATTTGTCCCCTCCTCTCTTTCCTGCCCTGTGTCCTCAAGTCCGCTCTCTATTTCTGTCTGTAATCCTAGATGAACGTAGAGCCTGTCAGACAAAGAAAAGTCAGAAAGAGAAAAACAAATGTCGTATGTTAATGTGTATATGTTTCATATATATAAGGAATCTGGAAAAATACTTGCTAATTGACTGACTCTGATTCATTGAGACAAAAACCACTTGACATGCATTTAGTGAAACATTACATGCTTGCAGACAGGCAGTCCAAGACTAGAATTCTTTAGATCTGATTGGTCTAATAGATACATTATTAAAGTAGAGTGCTAAAATCTCTAACTAGACTGAGAAGACAGGTCTCAGGTCTCTGTGCTCATTTGAGGGCATGTATGCTAAAATTCTCAGGTTTTTCTCAGCTATTAAAATTTTAAAAAGAAAATATTTAGAAGAGCTGTGAATTTCAAATGAACCCACAAGCATCTCAAAATCTTCAGAGAATTCTAAGACATGCAACAAACAAGACACAACTTAATAGCATGCTATTTTCAGTATAATCCATGAAAAAACATCTTGGGCATGGATTTCATGAGTTTCAGAGTTTTAATTTAACTTTCCCCTTGGCACAAAGTATTGGGATGAATAACTTAAGTAGACAGTACCATTTTCAATGATTTAAGTCACTTTATTTTAATGGCAGATTTAATGCATTAATAAAGTGTTTGTGGCAGAAGCATGTGCAGAAAAACACGCTCGCAAATCACAAGGAATCTACCATATTGCTACTGAGAATGATATTATCTCCACTCAAAAATATTAACTTTAAGGGCTTCATATTTCATGAAGATATTGTAGTGCATAATAAGCTGCTTATTGGGAAATCAACAGTCATTAAATAAAATTCATTTCTATAAGCTTTTGACAATTTATAACTTTTTAATAGTCCAGTCACTATAAGCTTTATGCTCTACATAGAGATAGGTATAAATATTTTAATAAATCTTATAAATAAATATGCAACTTTAGGAGTAAATCAGTTTGGCAGAGTGGTTGATATGTTAAACTATTAATGGTCCAAATACACGATCAGTCACTGGTGATGTACCTTCTTATTGCTGGATATGATCAGTAGATTGCTAACACAGAGTGTCCAAGCAGACTCACTGATATGGATCAGCTTCAGTTCACATTTTTGGTAGCACTGATATTTGAGGTCTGACTTTCCTGCAAAAGTTAAAAAAAAAAAAGAGTTTAAATTTGACCAAAAGAATGATTTGTTAAACCACAATTTAATACGACCAGGTTTGTAAACCCAGATCTGGAAAACTAAGCCAGAAAGAAAAACACCAGTACAGTATACGGACACATATACATGGAATTTAGAAGGATAGTAATGATGACCCTGTATGTGAGACAACAAAAGAGACACAGAGGTATAGAATGGACTTTTGGCCTCTGAGGGAGAGGGAGAGGGTGGGATGATTTGGGAGAATGGCATTGAAACATGTATACTATCATATAAGAAACGAAGTGCCAGTCTATGTTCAGTACAGGATACAGGATGCTTGAGGCTGGCGCTCGGGATGATCCAGGGAGATGGTATGGGGTGGGAGGTGGGAGGGGGCTTCAGTATTGGGAGATCGTGTACACTTGTGGCTGATTCATGTCAATGTATGGCAAAACCAACACAGTATTGTAATGTAGAATAAAGTATCAAAAAATAAAAAAAAATTAAAATTAAAATAATGAATTTTTCACTAACCTTAAGATTCTCCAAATGTACCTTTTATTTAATTACTCTTTTAAGAAATTTCGTGATTAAAAAATTATGCTTTCAACATTGTGTTCACTTCCACTCTATAAACTTGATTCCATCTCATTAATGTTGGTGTCTAACATAGGTGAATGCATGAGTAGGCTTCTTTTTATCACCTTTCAGGAATGTTGACTTGATGGGCATGGGGGCTGCTGTTCCCTTGGTGTTCTTACGGCTGGAAGCTTTATCCTAAAAGTGGCAAAACAGATTCAAGTACATTCCGACGACAGTAGGTCCGTGTTGTGAGCCCCATGCAGCCAACTCCCACTGCTCTTGTGGAAGGGGATACATCCTTATGAATGCTGATGTCTAAAGTTAGGATGTTTGTTCCTAGGAGCTGAAAGTAAATCTGAATTGATACAGAAAGGTCAGAACACTGTATGTAGAAATTCATATAAAACAGAATGATGAAGGAGGCAAGTTAAAGACATTTTCAATTAGGAAAGAGAAGAGAGAGAGAAACTGGAAGCTAATCAACTATATCTTCATAAATCTCTAGCATAATGTGACCATAAGTTGCTGAAATCATCAAACTAAAATATGACTTTTTAAACATAAAATATCATGACTGAAAAACCTTAGCTAAGTATCCCTAGAAATCATCTTTACCCTATATTTATAGAGTACAATGATTGCATAATGATTTTAACAGTTAGCTGCTTTCCCTACATTATTGTGGAAAACTGCAAAATATATACTGAAAGAAGCATCACTCATTCATTAGCAATAACTTAGAATGTTACATTATGAGAAAAAAAATACAGAAAGAGACTTCTGTATTAATAATACCATGAAAACATTGACTGCATTAGAGGACAGGGTTATGGACATTTATTTTCTTGGGCAAATATATGATATAATTACCACTCCTGTAAAGAGAGCATACCATTCTGCTTGATGTTCAGGAGTGTGGAAGGACAGTTGCTTTAGCAAATTTCCAGCAAAAAAAATAAATGAGCAAGATATTTCCACAAATATTAAAAGTATGTAAGCTAAAGATTTTAAGACCTAGATTATTCTTGTTCATTCTATAGACTTTCTCATTTTGCCACTAAGGGAGTTTAAAGAAAGAGCAAACTTTTATGACAGCACATAGAATGTGAAATGTCACAGGTGAGTGTCAGGTGACAACCTACAACCTCACTTGAATATGGAAAGCTACATTACAAAAATACAAAATATCCTTAATGATACACTAGAAAAATTCATAAGGTAACAGTTTACACAAGTTTCAGTCAGTTTAATATATACTTCTCAAATAACTTGAAGGAGTTTAGAGTAAACTGCCCCCAATAATATTCATAAGGAATTTTAAAGTATTGAATAATATTATTTAATTATTGAAAATTAATTTTTGTTTGTTGAATAATTAGGGAAGGAAAAAAATAAAAAATGTTATGAAAGAAAATATCAGCCTCTAAACACAAAGCTGGGTCTGTCATCTGAGAAGTTGGAAATTTAATTAATTTTTAATTCTCCTTGACTGATTCTTTCAAATAAACTAATTTTAATATTCACTTTTAAATAATTGCTATATAATAAAGCTTATTTAAGAAGAAAATGATGAAAAGAGTTATAGCCCCCAAATATATGACACATATTGGATGTTTCAGTATGTTTATAGATGAGGAAAACAAATAGAAAATGATGGACTAATTGACAACATGTTTCAGTTTCAATTTAAACACCTTTTATAGTGGCTTAATAAATACATTTACTTTACTATTATGATGGAAACTATTTGAAAAAGTTATTTTGAAATAACTAAATTTTAATTATCTTGGCAATATATAATATAGAATAGAAATCCCTTTTTATAAGAGCAATTTGGGAGAAATTGTTTCAAATGTGTAGACACTTGCTCCTTGGAAGAAAAGCTATGACAAAACTAAACAGCATATTAAAAAGCAGAGACATTACTTTGCTGACGAAAGTCTGTATTGTCAAAGCTCTGGTTTTTCCAGTGGTCATGTATGGATGTGAGAGTTGGAGCATAAAGAAAGCTGAGTGCCGAAGAATTGATGCTTTTGAACTGTGGTGTTGGAGAAGACTCTTAGAGGTTATCAGTTTAATCCATGGAAAAAATATAAGGAGTTTTATATTCATTTTAATCCATAGAAAAGTTATTCCTATATACATTACATTAAGGAATTGACAAAAATATGCATATAAAAATAAAATGAGGAGGTATTAAACATTGAATAACTCCATTGTGTGCATATCATGTTTTTTTTTTTTTCAGTTTAGTGATTTCATGCAGACCAGAGTTTACATTGCTATTGGTTCTGATGGAGTATTTGCAATTTGAGCCATACTTTCTGTCAAGATCTTTTTGTAGACTTCAATCCTTTACACTGGTCGCTTTAAGCAAGCTTCTCTAGTTTGTTTTATTACTACAGGAAATACAAAACTATATTAAATGCTAAGCTAGTATTTCATAAATCTAAAAATCTGCCACAGAACCAAAAGTTGGCATACTATTCTTCAGTATAATTGCAGAGTTAATTTAACATTTTAGCAGAGTGAATAACTTCATTGGTTTTAAAAGTCATCAAATTTAGGTAAACTAAAGACAAAAATTTGATGCATAAAAACATCAATTTTCATTTATTCATCAAGGCAATATAATTGTTCTCTACATGATGCTTTGTGATTACATATGTTTCCTGGTGGACGAATATCAATTTTCTCTGCTTAATGAACAAGTGAAATAATCTGTTATAATATTCCTTATTATGTCTATATTTTCTTTATTAATATATAATTGTGTTCAAAATGTTTAGTCATCTATGTGATAAAATTACAAGACTTAGCAATTACTGTGCTTCCTCTATAATAATTGATTACTCCATAGTTAATTACAAAAAAGTCATAGATATCTCAAATAACAGATTTACCGTCTCTATTGTCATGAAGGCCTAGTTACAAATTGAAATAGGTACCAGTGACAGAACACATAAAAAAGCTTTAGATTAAAATAACAGCATTAATACCACTCATTTATATTTTTATTTAATATGTCATAATAATTTTAAAGTGCGGTCCTTTTTATATGACCAAACAAACACAAATAAAACAGCTAATAGGGACCAATAACACAGGAACACCAAGGATGCTACATTCTATCCTGCAAAACTGTCTGTGTTACTGTAAGTCACAGTGGTGAGTATACCAGGGAGTCTGTTCTATGTGGCTTCCCAGTTCTGAGACAGGATGCACCTGCTCTCGAGGTCTGTACACACACACACACACACATACACACACACACACGACTCCTCATATTCCCTTTTTGAGGAAGTCTACTAAATTTCTATTTCTATTTATTTTAAGTTTTCTTTACAAACATGTAAAGTGGCAGGGACTCGGTCTTTCTCAAAGTTCTATAAACTTATGTTGTCTCCGAGTGGCCCAGATGATAAAGAATCTGCCTGCACTGTGGGAGACCCAGGTTCATTTCCTGGGTGAGGAAAATCCCCTGGAGGAGGAGGGAATGGCAGCCCACTCCAGTGTTCTTGCCTGGAGAATCCCATGGACGGAGGAGTCTGGGGTCTACGGTCCATAGGGTCCCAAAGGGTCACACACAACTGAGCAACTAGCACATGAGAGTCCCTCAGTCGTGTCCGATTCTTTGCAACTCCATGGACTATACAGTCCATGGAATTCTCCAGTCCAGAATACTGGAGTGGGTAGCCTTTCCCTTCTCCAGAGGCTCTTCCCAGCCCAGGGATTGAGCCCAGGTCTCCCACACTGCAGGCGGACTCTTTACTAGCTGAGCTACATGGGAAGTGCTATAGGGACATAACTATTCAGAGTCCCCATGCGCTACTCTCATTCAGCACTGTGAACTGCATTTTGCAGTCATGTGCTTGAGAATCTCATGCATGAAAAGTAGACGTTTAAACCTTACATTACATGGATATGTGTTATTTATTATCTTGTGTTTATTCATTTTTAAATCACTTTGCCTAAATATTTTAGATAATGCATCTACAAGATAATATCTTTTGAGTGAAGCTAATTTTAGGCCAAAAAAATTGTCTGGAAGTATATGATCTGTAAAAAATCTTTGTCAGAGCTGTAACACGTGCCTAGCATAGTGCATGCTTCTGTTAATTGTTCTCAAATTTTAAGC
This sequence comes from Procapra przewalskii, assembly GCA_006410515.1. Taxonomy (NCBI): domain Eukaryota; kingdom Metazoa; phylum Chordata; class Mammalia; order Artiodactyla; family Bovidae; genus Procapra; species Procapra przewalskii. Next base: position 6,463,974 of record SJYF01000373.1, on the reverse strand, counting down.
AAATTGCAGATAATCCCCAAACAGGCTTTAATTCAGGCAGCTGCTAATGGTTAAGGCTACTTACGTCTTAACTCAGGTGACATGGAGTTATGCAATAAAACTTTACGTATGTGCTTAAATATTAACGTCTCTTTGGGGAAATGCAGTGTATCTACCTTGGTAGTATTTTTTGTAGTAAAAATGTATGTGACATTGAAAAGTAAATATAGAATTGGTGACTGAATTCTATTGATGATGTAGATTTTATTTGAACTTCAGTAGCATAAGGGGAGAGTAGCAAAGTGAAGTAAATTAGTGTGATGTGAATGCATAATTAAAACCCTTTTGCAAAGAGAAATATTAGGGTTTGCTGTTGGGAAGAAAACTGTTCAGGCACATCTGACCGTAATTCCCACTTTTATTCATTCACAAAAATTAATGCGGCAGATTTTGTTAGGTGAAGGGAATAAAAGTTCTGATTTTGAGAGCCTTGCTATAGAGACAGAGAAGTAAATACATTACACAAATGATTCACTTCATTCCCTCATTCAGAAACAATTCAATAAGAGGTATTTATGTGAATAAAAGGTATAGCATGTTCCTAAGAAATAATTTCTCAAATCTCCTTTCAGACTTAATAGAAAGTGTTTCAGAAAGCATTCTGAATTCATTCTCTCATTGCTTACTAAAAGTTTCCAGTAGAAATTCANNAGTAGAAATTCAAATAACCTCCATTTTTTTCTCACAATAATGAGTGCAACCCAAGACTCTGTTTTCTAGCCAAAACAAGGTTATAAAAGACATATTTTTGAAAACTGCACATAATCATACTACACGCAATTGAGTGAAAGTAAAAAAGGGTCTCGTTTCTGTTCTTATAAAAATTGTGTTTCATCAGTACACTTCAGATTCTTCTTCGTTACTTTATAATGAATGTCACTTTTTTGCAAGTTCTCATTCCCTTTGGAGAAGGCAATGGCACCCCACTCCAGTACTCTTGCCTGGAAATTCCCATGGACAGAGGAGCCTGGTAGGCTGTAGTCCATGGGGTCGCTGAGAGTTGGACACGATTCAGTGACTTCACTTTCGCTTCTCACTTTCCTCCACTGGAGAAGGAAATGGCAACCCACTCCAATGTTCTTGCCTGGAGAATCCCAGGGACAGCGGAGCCTGGTGGGCTGCCGTCTGTGGGGTCGCACAGAGTCGGACACGACTGAAGCGACTTAGCAGCAGCAGCAGCGTTCCCTTTAGGACAAGGATCTGTATGGCAGTCAGCAGAGAAATATTAGTTTATTAATTTAATACTTTTACACAATACAAGTTGGGATTAGTTCAGCATTAATATTTGCTTTTTAAATTTTACTTATTTCTTTTTTTTCTTTTTTTTAAAATTTTTATTATTATTGTTATTTCCCTACATTACAATACTGTATTTGTTTTGCCATACATTGACATGCATTGGCCACAGGTGTACCCAATCTAAAACGCAAACTCATGAGACAGTGCAGAGTGTTGAGGTAATAACTTCATGTCCACTCCAGTTCACCCGCCCCCATCACCTCACTCACTTTCCACTGACAGGAACAGGCTGTATGGTCCCACTTAGCCACAAGAGGGGCTTCCTTTCAGTGACTATCGATAGGACAGAGGAGGAAGAGTAATATGAGAGAAACATAACATGAAACAACAGTTCATCAACATATATTACACTGTTGACACCTTTCATTGAATCATTCAGTGAATGATTGCTTTTAATATCTTTGAAACAGTCTAGTGTATTCCTAGGATACAAATCTTAGTGCTGAAAATTAAAACCACAGTGAGGAACCACCTTATACTGCTAAGAAGAGCCATAATTAAGAAGTCTACAAATAACAAATGTTGGTGAGGGTGTGGAGAGAAAGGAACCCTCTTACACTGTTGGCAGAAAATCAAATTGCACCCTTCTGTCTGTAAAAGCACTGCTTACAACAGCCAAGACATGGAAACAACCTAAATGTCCAACAGATGAATGGATAAGGATCCTTTGTGTGTGTGTCAGTGTATATGTATATTTTTTTCATGACTGAGTAGTATTCCAAGTGACTCTCAAGAATCTTCTGCAACACCACAGTTCAAAAGCATCACTTCTTTGACGTTCAACCTTCTTTATAGTCCAACTCTCACATCCATACATGACTACTGGAAAAGCCATAGCTTTAACTAGATGGACCTTTGTTGGCAAACTAATGTCTCTGCTTTTTAATAAGGTGTCTAGGCTGGTCATAACTTCTTGAAAGGAGCAAGAGTCTACACACTTGAAACAATTTCTCTCAAATGGCTCAAATAAAAAGTGACTTTTCACTCTTCTCTTTCACTTTCACTAAGAGGGCCTTTAGTTCTTCTTTGCTTTCTGACATAAGGGTTGTGTCATCTGCGTATCCGAGGTTATTAATATTTCTCCTGGAAATCTTGATTCCAGCTTGTGCTTCATCCAGTCCAGCATTTCTCATGATGTACTCTACATAGAAGTGAAATAAACAGGGTAACAATATGCAGCCTTGATGTACTCCTTTCCTGGTTTGGAACCAGTCTGTTGTTCCATGTCCAGTTCTAACTGTTACTTCTTGTCTGCATAGAGATTTCTCAAGAGGCAGGTAAGGTGGTCTGGTATTCCCATATCTTTAAGAATTTTCCACAGTTTGTTGTGATCCACACAGTCAAAGGCTTTGGCATAGACAAAAAAGCAGAAGTAGATGTTTTTCTGGAACTTTCTTGTTTTTTCAACGATCCAGCGGATGTTGGCAATTTGATCTCGGGTTCGTTTGCCTTTCCTAAATCCAGCTTTGAATATCTGGAAGTTCACGGTTCATGTATTGCTGAAGCCTGGCTTGGAGAGTTTTGAGCATTACTTTACTAGCGTGTGAGATGAGGCAATTGTGTGGTAGTTTGAGCAATCTTTGACATTGCCTTTCTTTAGGATTGGAATGAAACTGACATTTTCCAGTCCTGTGGCCACTACTGAGTTGTCCAAATTTGCTGGCATATTGAGTGCAGCACTTTCACAGCATCATCTTCTAGGATTTGAAAGATCTCAACTGGAATTCCATCACCTCCACTAGCTTTGTTCATAGCCATGCTTCTTAAGGTCCATTTGACTTCATACTCCAGGGTATCTGACTCTAGGTGAATGATCACACCATTGTAATTATCTGGGTCATGAAGATCATATTTGTATAGTTCTTCTGTATATTCATGCCACCTCTTAATATCATCTGCTTCTACTAGGTCCATACCATTTCTGCCCTTTGTTGAGCCCATCTTTGCATGAAATGTTCCCTCGCTATATCTAATTTTCTTGAAGAGGTCTCTACTCTTTCTCATTCTATTGTTTTCCTCTATTTCTTTGCATTGCTCACTGAGGAAGGCTATCTTTTTTTTCGGCATAAACAGAGAAATTTGTATCTCACAGTTCTGGAGGCTACAAGTTCAAGATCAACGTGTCAGCAATGTTAGTTTCTTCTGAGGCCTCCCTCCTTTGCTCATGAATGACTGTCCTCTCCCTGTGTCTTCATGTGGTCTTTTCTCAATACCTGTCCATTCTTTATCTCTTCTGATAGGGATATCAGTTGTACTAGATTTGGGCCCACTCTAATGACCATTTTTTAACTTAATTACCTGTTTAAAGACTTTATTATTATTTTTTTAATGAAAATAAATGTGTGGGGGATTTGGAAAACACAGAACAAAGCTACATATAGTTCCACTGTATATTACAATTATTTTTGTAAAAAATATAAATATATTTAATTGGAAATTAATTACTTTACAATATTGTATTGGTTTTGCCATACATCAGCATGAATCTGCCACAGGTGTTCACGTGTTCTCCATCCTGAATCCCCCTCCCTCCTCCTTCCCAGTACCATCCCTCTGGGATGGTCCAGTGCACCAGCCCCAAGCATCCTGTATCCTTCATTGAACCTGGACTGGCAATTCATTTTGTATATGATATTATTCATGTTTCAGTGCCATTCTCCCAAATCATCCCACCCTCTCCCTCTCCCACAGAGTCCAAAAGACTGTTCTGTACATCTGTGTCTCTTTTGCTGTCTCGCATACAGGGTTATCATTACCATCTTTCTAAATTCCATATATATGCATTAGTATACTCTATTGGTGTTTTTCTTTCTGGCTTAACTCACTCTGTATAATCAGCTCCAGTTTCATCCACATCATTAGAACTGATTCAAATGTATTCTTTTTAATGGCTGGGTAATACTCCATTGTGTAAATGTACCCCAGATTTCTTATCCATTCATCTGCTGATGGACATCTAGGTTGCTTCCATGTCCTGGCTATTATAAACAGTGCTGTGATGAACATTGGAGTACACATGTCTCTTTCAATTCTGGTTTCCTCTGTGTGTATGCCCAGCAGTGGGATTGCTGGGTCATAAGGCAGTTCTTATCTCTCCTTGCTATTCTTTGGAACTCTGCATTCAAATGAGTAGATCTTTCCTTTTCTCCTTTGCCTTTAGCTTCTCTTCTTTTCTTAGCTATTTGTAAGGCCTCCTCAGACAACCATTTTTCCTTCTTGCATTTCTTTTCATTGGGGTGGTCTTGATCACTGCCTCCTGTACAATGTCATGAACCTCTGTCCATAGTTCTTCAGGCACTCTGTCTCTCTGATCTAATCCCTTGAACCTATTTCTCACTTCCACTGTATAGTCAAGGGATTTTATTTAGGTCATACCTGAATGGTCTGGTGGCTTTCCCTTTTTTCAATAAAGAGTTTGTGATCCCAGCCATGGTAGCTCTCGGCCTTGTTTTTGCTCATTGTTTAGAGCTCCTCCATCTTTGGCTTCAAATAATATAATCAATCTGATTTTGGGTTTGTTTTTTCTTTTTACTTTTTTTAAAAATACTTTATTCTACATTACAATACTGTATTGGTTTTGCCATACATTGACATGTTTCAGCAACAGGTGTACACAAGCTCCCAATGCAGAAGCCCCCTCCCATCTCCCACCCCATATCATCTCTCTGGATCATCCCGAGCACCAGCCCCAAGCATCCTGTATCCTGTATTGAACATAGACTGGCGCTTCATTTCTTATATGATAGTATACATGTTTCAGTGCCATTCTCCCAAATCATCCCACCCTCTCCCTCTCCCTCAGAGGCCAAAAGTCTGTTCTATACCTCTGTGTCTCTTGTTATCTCACATAGAGGGTCATCATTACTATCTTTCTAAATTCCATATATATGTGTCAGTATACTGTATTGGTGTTTTTCTTTCTGGCTTACTTCACTCTGTATAATCAGCTCGAGTTTCATCCATCTCATTAGAACTGAGTCAAATTTATTCTTTTTAAGGGCTGAGTAATACTCCATTGTGTATATGTACCCCAGATTTCTTATCCATTCATCTGCTGATGGACATCTAGGTTGTTTCCATGTCCTGGCTGTTATAAACAGTGCTGTGATGAACACTGGGGTACATGTGTCTCTTTCAATTCTGGTTTCCTCTGTGTGTATGCCCAGCAGTGGGATTGCTGGGTCATAAGGCAGTTCTATTTGCAATTTATTAAGGAGTCTCCACACTGTTTTCCATAATGGTTATACTAGTTTGGGTTCCCACCAACAGTGTAAGAGGGTTCCCTTTTCTCCACATCCTCTCCAGCATTTATTGCTTGTAGACTTTTGGATTGCAGCCATTCTGACTGGTGTGGAATGGTACCTCATTGTGGTCCTGATTGACTGTCTGGTGATGTCCATGTGTAGAGTCTTCTCATGTGTTGTTGGAAAGGGGTGTTTGCATTCTCTTGGCAAAACTCTGTTAGTTTTTGCCCTGCTTCCTTCTATACTCCAAGGCTAAATTTGCCTGTTACTCCATGTTTTTTTCACTCTGACCAAACGTGGTCCACTGGAGAAGGGAAGGCAAACCACTTCAGTATTCTTGCCTTGAGATCCCCTTGAACAGTATATACATATAAATAATAGTTCCCCACTGAAGAACCCCATGAACAATATGAAACCCATGAACAGTAAGAACCCCATAAACAGTATGAAAATGCAAAAAGATAGGACACTGAAAGGTGAACTCCCCAGGTTGGTAGGTGCCCAATATGCTACTGGAGATCAGTGGAGAAACAAATCCAGAAAAAATGAATCAATGGAGCCAAAGCAAAAACATCACCCAGTTGTGGATGTGACTGGTGATAGAAGTAAAATCCAATGCTGTAAAGAGCAACATTACATAGGAAGCTGGAATGTTATGTCCATGAATCAAGGCAAATTGGAAGTGGTCATACAGGATATGGTAAGAGTGAATGTTGACATTTTAGGAATCAGCAAACTAAAATGGACTGCAATGGATGAATAAACTCAGATGACTATTATATCTACTACTGTGGGCAATAATCCCTTAGAAGAAATGGAGTAGCCATCATAGTCAACAAAAGAGTCTGAAATGCAGTACTTCAATGCAATCTCAAAAATTACAGAATGATCTTTGTTCACTTCCAAGGCAAGCCATTCAATATCACAGTAATCCAAGTCTATGCCCCGACCAATAATGCTGAAGAAGCTGAAGTTGAACGATTCTATGAAGACCTCAAGAGTTTCTAGAACTAACACCCAAAAAAGATGTCCTTTTCATTATAAGGGACTGGAATGCAAAAGTAGGAAGTCAAGAAATACCTGGAGTAACAAGCAGACTTGGCCTTCGAGTACAGAAAGAAGCAGGATAAAGACTGACAGAGTTTTGCCAAGAGAATACACTGGTCATAGCAAACACCCTCTTCCAACAATACAGTTTCCAAGTGGGTCTAAAAAACACACACTTAAGTATATCAGGTGGACTGAGACAGTTATGGCAGCTTTCCTCATCCTCAGAAGTTGTATAAGATGCTATTTCCTGCATTAAGCCTTTGATACCCAAAATGCTTAATGTAGCCTCAGTTATTCCAATTTATTCCTGAAGTGCATGAACACATTTCTTTGGAAAGCTGCTGAAATTTAGATATCATTATTCCCAAATGTAACACTGATCCAATTAATAGATATCACAACATTTTTAGATTTAAAAAAATTAAATACAAGGAAAATATTCACCTTTGTAATACTCAGCACATCTGTTTTTTTAAATTGTGTCCTTTCTCGAAGTTCAACATTAGATGATG
>SJYF01000373.1:6435041-6456183 GCA_006410515.1 Procapra przewalskii | reverse complement strand
AATACTAAGGAAATAATAGTGTCAGTTTTGCAAATCAAAAAAAAGAGGTTACAACAGGTAGGAATAAACCAAGATACATACACAATCCATAGGACTACAACTTTAAAATGCACCTGAGAAATGTGTACAGGCTTGGAATAATAAGCACATCCTATTCTTGAAATATAAAAGGTTTTATTGTATAGAAGGTTTTATTGTATATTTTTTTTCTGGAAATTAGCCTATGCATTTCATGGGCACCAATAAACAAAAGCGGATTATTTCATAGATAAATTGATTCCAAAGAACTCATGAAAAATAAACATGTATGAATTGATAAAATGTTTCCAAAACTTCAGTGGAATAAACTTCAACTAGACCCACTGATGTCAACCACATAACAGAAAGAGCAGCAGTTAAAACAGTGTGGCCGTTGCATTTTGCTTCTGGCCAACGTAGAGAGAGCAAAAGGGAGTGGATTTACGCTCCTGTCTGAAACAAGGGCAACAAATAGACAAATAGGGCAAAGCAAAATATATGCAACAGACACTGAGAAGTCACGGGTTTGGTTCCTGGAAACAGGATCCAAATGATGTGAACAGTGAAATTTCCCCAGCTTTCTTTCTGGGGAGACTTCCCTGGCCACGGGGCAAGGATTGGTGTCTCCTTTATTGAGGAAATGGAGTCTGAATTCTATGGGGACACCAAAGGGATTGGAGTTTCTAGGACAGAATACCAAAGAGGAGAAATCCTGCCTTTGAGCAGAACCCTGGAACTCCGTGGAGGATCCTGACTAGGCAGGGAGCTGTCCGTACATCCTGGTGAGTGAAGACCCTTCTGAAATCATTGGGGGATCACTGCTTAGCATCACACAGGGGTGGGAACAGCATGCACTTCCGATCACCAGACTTAAAGGTGTTTTAATTCCTGGGTCATTGGGTGAAATGCTCAGAAGAGTCTTGCCTCAGTGGTGTGAAATAATCAGCCCTGGACTGAATGTAGCTCTTCTCCTGGTTTTATTTTTAAAAAATTCTTATTTTACATTGGAGTATAGTTGATTAAGGAGACCTGGATTTGATCTCTAGATTGGAAAGATCCCCTGGAAAAGGGAATGACTACCCATTTCAGTATTCTTGCATGGAGAATTTCCAGTATTCTTGCTTGGACAGAGGAGCCTGGTGGGCTACAGTCCATGGGGTTGCAAAGGGTCAGAAATGAATGAGAGACTAACACGGTTGATTAACAATGGCATGTTAGTTTTCAGTGGGCAGCATAATGATTAAGCTATACATACACCTATTCTTTGTCAAATTCTTTTCCTGTTTAGGTTCTAGGTTTTCACCTAATATTGAGCAGTTTCCTCTGCTACACGGTGAGTTCTTGTTGGTTATCTATTTTATTTCTTTTTTCTTGCCCTCAAACATCAGCTAACTTCTAAGTAACTTTCTAAGTAACTGTGCCCCAGAATAGAGCTCAAAAATATTTATAGGGATCCAAATGGGAAAATGTTTCCAATGATAGGTCAAAGTCTTTAAAAAACTGATGGACTGAAGCACATTAGAAAGTGTGTATGACACAGGCAAAGTGGGAGCTTCCCTAGGGGCTCAGTGGTAGAGAATCCACAAGCCAATGCAGGAAACACAGGTTCGATCCTTGGTTTGGGAAGAACTCATGTGCCGCGGAGCAACTAAGTCCATGCTCCACAACTATTGGGCCAGTGCTCCAGAGCCCAGGAACACAGCTACTGGAGGGAAGCCACTGCAGTGAGAAAAACCCAAGCACCACACTAGAGAGGAGCCCCCACGCCCTGCAACTGGAGAAAAGGCCACTCAGCAGCAAGGCCCCACGTGGCCAAAAACAAATAAGGAAATGAGCAAGGTTATTTCAAAAAGGGGAGGGCAATAGAGGCGCTGCCTGATAGCAAAAAAAGAAAAAGAAAACAGAAAATAATAATAGCTAAAAAGCACACAGTTTAAAAATAAACAACCTAATGGATGTGAAAAATTCTTCAAGAGATGGGAATACCAGACCACCTTACCAGCTTCCTGAGAAATCTGTATGCAGGCAAGAAGCAGCAATTAGAATCAGACATGGAACAATGACTGGTTCCACACTGGGAAAGGAGTACGACAAGGCTGTATATTGTCACCCTGCTTACTTCACTTCTATGCAGAGGACATGATGTGAAATGCCAGGCTGCATGAAGCACAAACTGGAATCAAGATTGCTGGGAAAAATATCAATAACTCCAGATATGCAAATGATACCACCCTTATGGCAGAAACCAGAGAGGAACCACAAAGAGCCTTTTCATGAAAGTGAAAGACGAGAGCAAAAAACTTGGCTTAAAACTCAACATTCAAAAACTAAGATCATGGCATCAGTCCCTCGCTTCAGGGCAAATAGATGGGGAAACAGTGGCAGACTTTATTTTCTTGGGCTCCAAAATCACTGTAGATGGTGAGTGCAGCCAAGAAATTAAAAGACACTTGCTCTGTGGAAGAAAAGCTATGACAAAACTAGACAGCATATTAAAAAGCAGAGACATTACTTTGATGACAAAGGTCCATCTAATCAAACCGTGGTTTTTCCAGTCCAGTAGTAATGTATGGATGTGAGAGCTGGACTATAAAAAAAATCAGAGCACCAAAGGACTGATGTTTTTGAACTGTGGTGTTGGAAAAGACTCTTGAGAGTCCCTTGGACAGCAAGGAGATCCAACCAATCCATCCTAAAGGAAATCAGTCCTGAATGTTCATTGGAAGGACTGATGCTGAAACTGAAGCTCCAATATTTTGGCCACCAGATGTGAAGGGCTGACTCATAGGAAAATACTCTGATGCTGGGAAAGATTGAAGGCAGGAGGAGAAGGGGATGACAGAGGATGAGATGGTTGGATGACATCACCGACTTGATGGACATGAATTTGAGAAAACTCTGGGAAATGGTGATGGATAGGGAAGCCTGGCATGCTGCAGTCCATGGAGTTACAAAGAGTTGGACAGGACTGAGTGGCTGAACTGACCTGAATGGATGTTTGCAATCTATACGACAAACACAAGGAGTAGGAAAAGGCAATCTCTCTTTTATTTATAGCATTCATTCATGAAGAATTCAGAGGCATGAATGTGCAGTTTTAGATCTCAGCTTTGCACTTTCAGAATCCAGAGCCACAGCTGTGAGAAGAGAGACTTCGGTTGATGCAGGTTAAGACCAAAGGGAGGTGCATGTACCCTAAGCAGTGTATGGAACCAAGTAGAGTTGGGGGTTCCCAGCAAGGGACAGTGTTGAAGAATCTTACCAAGTGGAGGCATCTGCCCTCCGAGGAAGACCACAGAGAGCTGGAGCTTGTTTGTTTCACAGTGAAAATGGAAGGACAGCTGAAGCTCTCTGTCTGCTAGGCTGGAGGGGCTTTATTCCCGGGTGTGGAGAACCTGCCAGGGAAGGAAGCTTCCCACTGCTGTCCCAGGCCTTTGTCTGTGTCACTCACAGACCCAGACTTTAGGTCTATTGCCTCAGAATGATGTCCTGCAGTTTCCAGGCTGCTATTCTTTGCTTTTGTCTTAGCATTTTTCTTTTTTAGATTTCACTACCTATTAACCTTGTGTCTAAACAAATAACAAAAAAGTGAGAGGTTTGTTTGTTCAGTTATTCATCTGGAAGGAATGTTGTGAGTTCTTCAAATAATGTCTGGGAGAGCACTTTAAACTATGCCAGTTGTTCATTCTATGAGATATGAAAAAGCAGAGATACCAATAAATCCAGACAAATGGTGGAATTCCAGAAAAGCATGAACTTCTCCTCTAGAGGATGGCGCAAGCATTCATAATTCTTAGGGTGTTGTGAGTGGTGAACAAGATTTATTGACAGCCCTCTGCAGAGTGGCAGAACAATTATCAGAGAACATTTGGACAATCAGTTATTTGGCTTCTTTAGAAGTTCTTTATATTTGGATACTCTGTATTTATGAGAATTTTTAAATGTAGTTAATATCTCTGTGGATCAATTTGGCAACTAATAGCATGGACATGAGTTTGAGTAGGCTCCAGGAGTTTGTGATGGATAGGGAGGCCTGGCGTACTGCACTCCATGGGGTCACAATGAATCGGACACTGACTGAACTGAAAAGCGACTGAAATGAACTGAATAACATTCTTGGCATCCTTATACAGTGAATGATAGAAGGTGTTTTTAAAACTTGGAAACATCTTTATATTTTTATTTCTTTCCTAAAAGTATACTTCTAAATTAGTAGGAATAAAACATGACGATGATACAATTCTAATTGAAAGATGAATATTTTAAGAAGCAATATAATACATAGGCTACCTATAATCAAATGTGATGATTTGGCATGTCTAATATATTTAAAAGAATACAAGTTTGATCAGATGCCAATCACAAAAGTGGATACATTAAGGTTTTTTTATTGTTCTTCCCTAAAATCTCATGTTATTGATGCATAAGCATGAATTACTTACTAGATCAAATTTTATCTTCATCTGTGACTCAATTTCTGTTTTGTAAATAAGTTCATTTGGGACATTTTTAAGATTCCACATACAAACAGTATCATGTGAAATTTGTCTTTCTTTCTAGAGCAGAAATTAACACAGCATTGTAAATCAACTACACTACAATAAAAATTTAAAAGAAGAAATTAAATAAAATCCTGTTACAATAAAAAATGAAAAAAGAAAAAGAAAAGAAATTTATCATGTCTGCTAATTTATAGTCACCTATGAAACCAAGAGGGTTTATGATGACCACTGTAGATAGACTTTTAATAAGCAAGGAATGTTAAAACATGTATTCTTGCACAAGGTTTGGAAACTGTATAAAGGGCAATGGAGGGCAGGAGGGGAGACAGAGCATGCCCAGCATCTGGTCAGTCAGGTGAAAGCTGCATCATATAGTCTGGCTTTGCTTAGAGACAACCTGAATGAAGACAACTCAGATCTGCCTCAAGGACATAGCAAACCTGAGAAGAATAAAATCAGGTATGAACTCAAGAGCTATCATCTCTGTCAAAGATCAAGGAAATGAGATCAGGGGACTGGGGTTTCAAAAAAAGGTTGTAAGAAAGATGTTAGGAATGCCTGGGAAAGAAGGAACACAATTCTGTGGTGGTGAGGGTGAAGTGGAGAATGTTAGTGATAGCCAGCAATGTGGAAATATAGGTAAGTCTTTCACATGCACCAACTCATTTCACTGCAGCTGCCTTATGAAACTAGAGCTGCCATCCCCACGAGACACTGAGAGTTCGGTTAACTACTTGTCCAGGACCACACAGATGCTGACAGGGACCATGCCTTACATCTCAAAAAAAATAAAAAGAAAAAAAAAAAAAGACATGGGCCCCAGGATCATCAAGTCAATACTCTACAGTTTTCAGGGTTGAGCAAAGGTGGGGCTTGGAGATGAGAATGTGAGGCCATGACTGGAGGAGACCAGAGTGACTGAAACAGGCTTCACATCCCCATGATGGGGCCAAAGGGAAGAAAGTTGAAAGAAGGATGACTGAACTTGGACGATAAATGGTCATATCTCATCACAGTTTAAGGAGTCACCTCTTGTACTGCCATCCTAATTTATTACATATGGCATTTGTACAGAAGGCGAGAACTCAGTATTCAAAACAATGCCTGTCCAGGAAAATACTGAGAAGATAAAGCAAAAGAATGGGTTGAACTAACTGCAGGACCTGGGACAGGCAATTGAATATTAGTGATGCAGTAAAATTGGGGTAATATGCCTGGTTAACTACCTTCCTCTCAGCTCATTTAAGAGAATTAATAGTCTCAGGATGAGCTAAATATCCCATTAACTCTGTTTTTTCCTAGAAAATTTCTCTCAGCTGCGAAACAGAATCATTGGTGAGAAGTGTTTCTACTATTTTTCTGCTTACATGGTTTATTTATTCACCTCAGTTGACTCTATCTTGGGATCGAGCTCCAAATTAATAGGGCATTCTAAACAAAATCTTTCTAGCAAAGTCAAAAGTGTCAAAGTGATTTCATGCATTTAACCTTATCCCAAGTTCGATTAGGGATTAATGCTGTCCATTTCTCATAGACAATTGCTCCCTAGATCAAGTATAACATAAGGGCAAATTACACAATTTTATTTCACCCAGTGGGTTCCTGGATAGTTTCCTTATCAAGATGGTGGATTAGAAGGAGGTGCATTCATCTTCTCCAGCAAGAACATCAAAATAGCAACTGGCTGCTGAACAACCATCGACAGGAAATGTTGATGTAAGGAGAATGTAAGATCCCAGCAAAAAAAAAAAAAAAAAGATAACCCACATCCAAGGGCAAAGAAGAAGCTGCAGCAAGATTGTAGGAGGGGTGCAATCACATTTTAAATCAAAGCTCATACGTGCCAGAGATACTCAGACGGTGCAAACAAAACCTTGTGTGCACCAGGACCCAGGGAAAAGATCAGTGACCTCCACAAGAGACTGAAACAGACCTGCCTTTGAGTGTCTGAGTGTCTCCTGCGGAGGCACATGTCAGCAGTGGCCTGTTGCAGGCTGAGGGGCTCCGGCAGCAGCAGTTCTGAGAGGTGTAGTGTGTGACCCCTCCTCCTGCAGGAGGTTGACATTAGCCCCACTATAGAGTCAGCGAGTAGGTGACCCACAAACTGGAGAACAATTATACCAGAGAAGCTCTTGCTGTGTTACAAAAGTTCTAGGGCTCACAAGAAGATTTCACAACCTGAGGATCTGAAAAGGGGACAGAGAACCCACAGGGAAATTTGACTCCAAAGGCCAGTGTAATTTGATTATAGAACTTCCACAGGACTGGGGAAACAGACTCTTGGAGGGCACAAACAAAACCTTGTGCACACCAGGATCCAGGAGGAAGACACTGAACCAGACTTGCCTGTGAGTGTTGGGAGTCTCTGGTGGAGGCCTGAGTCCACAGTGGCCTGACCCGGGTCAGGGATACTGACTGCAGACGTCCTGGTAGGTATGGCATACTGGTATAAGTCTTTTTGGAAGAAGTTCCACTGCTGACACGTGCCTCCACAGGAGACACTCAGACGCTCAAAGGCAGGTCTGTCTCAGTCTCTTGTGAAGGCCAGGCTTCCCTGTCCTTCACTACTCCTGTCTACTGAGTCAGTGATGCCATCCAACCATCTCATCCTCTGTCGTCCCCTTCTCCTCCTGACCTCAATCTTTCCCAGCATCAAGGTCTTTCCCAGTAAGTCAGCTCTTCACATCAGGTTGTCAAAGTACTGGAGTTTCAGCTTCAGCATTGGTCCTTCCAATGAATATTCAGAGTTGATTTCCTTTAGGATTGATTGGTTTGCTCTCCTTGCTATCTAGGGAACTCTCAAGAATCTTTTCCAGTGTACCAGGACAAAGATGAATTCAGGTATTCCCCAAACAGGGCACCCTCTTTAGAATCAAGAAGCCTAGAAGTCCTAGAGTATAATCAGAAGGTCCAAACAAATCCTTATGACTATTGTCCACATTCATAGAATCTGAGTCCTTTAATTTCAGGGGTCCCAGGGAACCCAGAATATCATGTGGTTCTGTTTCCTCTATAGGCAAACCTTTAATTCACCTTGCTGGAATAAAGATCAAACCTGACACCATATTGAATCTATTCCTTCTGTTCAAACCTTGGTGCTCTGTTGCCTGTGCTTAATCATGCTAGCTTTGCATCTTTTTAAAAAGAGTGTTGCCTATGGCCTGAAATGCACAGGATAACCCATTCTTAAGGCTCTAATCTTTAAGAATGTAACTTTATTCCTATTGTATAGGTTGCAATACAGTTGCAATACAGATAATTGAAACAAAAAGTTGTAATGCAGATAATAAAATTGGTCTTGTTGTGGTTTTAAGGACCAGACTGACATGGACAGCTGCCAAGAATAGTGGATTCCAGCACCACACTCCCTCCTTTTTTAGTAGATAAGAAGCATGAATTCTAACTTGAGAGAAATGGTTCTCAGGGTTCTTAGACACTGCCATCTTCTCAGTCTGTTGGCTTTCTCAAAGTCACCATTCCTTTCCCCAACAGCTCTTCTTGTGAGTAATTGATCTGCTGTGCGGTTATTTGGCAAGCAGTAGAAGATTGGACTTGGTAACATTATTAGATCTGAATTAAGGAGAGTGAACAAGTAAAATGGCCAAATAAAGTTCCTAAAGATTATCCAGAGCAACACTGAAACTCTACATTCTGGTAACTTTGTTTGAAAATAGACTTTAACGATTTACTCTTTTTTATAGAAAAGTGGTGAAATTGAAATGCTGATAGCTTATCAGAACTTCACCTTGCTGTCTTGATTCCATTTTATCTCATATATGATGTCCATAATTTTTTTATTTTTTGAGTTGCTTATAGTACAATAGAAGCAACTATTGTACGGTAGAAGGCTATCTGACAAGAAAAGTTTAAAGTTAGAATATGACACCAGAAAAGCTGAGCATCCGTAAGCAAGTCTATAATGAACCTGACTTGACCTCACCTGGCCATCAGTCATCAGCCAGCATCCCTTTTGTCAGCCGTTATTCAAAGGTCTAAAATTACTCTTGTTGAATTACTTCTTAATTATGTGTTATAACAGCTTTAATAGAGTTAGCTATGAGGAATGGTGGTGCACAGCACCATTTTTAATATCTGTAGGGTACCTGTCTAAAAGGTATACATATTTAGATGTCATTAATTACATGAATAACTTAAATGTGAAAATAATTTTCTTGATATATTAAGCACAGAAAAAACAGCAAAAGGAATGAAGTAACATTGGCTCTACATTTCTATTTTTAAAAAGTTGATTAATATGGACTATCTTTTATTCAGTTGCAGAGACACAGCTCACATTCTCTGCATTTCTGTAACAATTCTGTGTGTGAGGGGAGATGAATGTTTTTGTAATGATTATACAGGTGATGCAATTTACTTTTAGTTGATGTAATAATGAGTAAAACATACATTAAGTTTTAATGTATTTTCACATATTAATCTTTAGTAATCTCTCACTTCTACAGATAATTTTACCTATAAATAGTTTCCTAAAGTAGGTACAAGTGAAAGATTGATTTGAATCAACTTGGATCTCTCTTTAATCTCATAAGTCACCGTCGGTAGGGCGCACAAATTCTCAGTTAAAGGATGCGAGTTTGTTTGTATGTAAAAGAGTTCAGTCCAAGCTATTGGCATATACTGCTTTTTTCCCCCCTTTTGTAGGAGAGTAAAGAGAATATTCATTGCACAGAGTTGCTGATTTTTAAGAATGTGGCATGAATAGAATTTCCTGAAAACTGTGTCTTCAAAACAATCTACTTTAGGGTTATATCATTATCATAGGAATTTAAAGGTCCTGTTGTTTTTAAAAAGGGAAAAATAAAGCATGCGAATTAATATTTTGCTTAATGTCACTATGTGGATGAATACAGCAGATGAATAAGCAACAATGGAAGCACCATTTTATTATTATTTATTTTCATTTAAAGTTATGCAGAATAATTTCTGATCTTCTTACATAAAAATGCAGTAGAATATTTGAACTTCAAACTTTGTACTGGAAATGTTTATTTTGTTTTTTCTGGAATAAAATTGAAATTTTAAGCAAAAAAAAAAAAAAAAAGAGAGAGAGAGAAAGAGAGAGAGAGAGAAATATCAAGGATGTCATTCTATGAAATTTTTATTAAGATAATTCCAAGATATTCATATTGGAGTGTGAAGTTAAGTGGGCCTTAGGAAGCATCACTACAAACAAAACCAGTGAAGGTGATGGAATTCCAGCTGAGCTACTTCAAATCCTGGGAAAAAATGCTGTGAAAGTGCTGTACTCAATATGCCAGCAAATTTGGAGAGCTCAGCAGTGGCCACAGGACCCAAAGAAGGGTGATGCCAAACAATGTACAGACTATCACACAGTTGCACTCATTTCACATACTAGTGTGAAATGCTCAAAATTCTCCAAGCAAGGCTTCAACAGTACGTGAATAGTGAACTTCTAGATGTTCAAGTTGGATTTAGAAAAGGCAGAGGAACCAGAGGTCAAATTGCTAACATACACTGGATCACAGAAAAAGCAAGAGAGTTTCAGAAAAACTTCTGCTTCACTGACTACGCCAAAGCCTTTGACTTTGTGGATCACAACAATCTGTGGAAAATTCTTAAAGAGATGGGAATACCAAATCACCTTACCTGGCTCATGGGAAACCTGTATGCAGATCAAGAAGCAATAGTTAGAACTGGACATGGAACAATGAGCTGGTTCCAATTTGGAAGCGAAGAACGTCAAGGCTCTATATTACCACCCTGCTTATTTAACTTATATGCAGAGTACATCATGGGAAATGCCGGGCTAGATGAAGCTCAAGCTGGAATCAAGATTGCAGGAAGAAATATCAATAATCTAAAATATGCAGATGATACCACCCTTATGGCAGAAAGCAAAGAGGAACTAAACAGCCTCTTGATGAAGGTGAAAGAGAAGAGTGAAATAGTTGGCTTAAAACTCAAAATTAAAAAAAAAATAAGATCACGGCATCTGTCCCACCACTTTTGCAAATAGATGGGGAAACAATGGAAACAGTGAGAGACTTTATTTCCTTGGGCTTCAAAATCACTGCAGATGGTGACTGCAGCCATGAAATTAAAAGATGCTTGCTTTGTCAAAGGAAAACTATGATAAATTAGACAACATATTAAAAACCAAAGACATTGGTTTGCTGACAGAGGTCTGTCTAGTCAAAACTATGGTTTTTCCAGTAGTCATGTATGGATACAAGGGTTGGACTATAAAAAAGGTTGAACATCAAAGAATTGATGCTTTTGAACTGTGGTGTTGGAGACCTTTGAGAGTCACTTGGACTGCAAGGAGATCAGACCAGTCAATGCTAAAGGAAATCAATCCTGAATATTCATTAGAAGGACTGATGCTGAAGCTGAAGCTCCAATACTTTGGCAACCTGATCCAAAGAGCTGACATATTAGAAAAGACCCTGATGTTGGGAAAGATTGAGGGCAAGAGGAGAAGGGGACAACAAAGGATGAGATGGTTGGATGGCATCACCGACTAGATGGATATGAATTTGAGCAGGTTCTGGGAGATTAGCAAAGGACAGGGAAGCCTGGTGTGTTACAGTCCATGGGGTTGCAAAGAGTAGGACAGTACTGAGCAAGTGAACAACAAGAAGATGTTCATGAATCAATTCAAATGACTTGAATAGAGAGAAAAATGTTTAAACTTTTAAATGTTTCTGTCTTTTTACTGAATAGATCATGGTTGCATCGACCTCTTGGTCTTTCTGGAATGAGAATCTAAGCAAAGAACCATTAGTTTTTTGAAGAAAGGGAAAGCAGGACTCAGAAATGACTATTACTGGTGACAAGAAAGAAAAGATTTAGGTAGCAGAAAAGCTTATAGCTTTTTAATCTGCAGAGAGTTTTTTGTAGACATAAAAAATAATAAATAAAAAAAAAACAGGTAAGCATTGTTAGGATTCACAATGTGTTTCTACATATACTCATGACATGTGTTTAGATGTAAACATCACATAGATAGAGCTTTGGTATATAATTGAGCTGTTATGTAAACATGTCAGCTCTTATATAAAGTAGAAAGGATATTATGAAAGTTTGAACCCACAGGGCCATCAATATCAAATAAAAGTTTCATAGTCCTTGCAGAAATAAGTGAATAATGGCTTTTGATTGTATTCTTGGTGTATTCACTTGTTAGTCTTTCTAGTCTCAGCTCCAGCAGTGCTTCAACCAAACTGGCCTGCCTGCTGATCGAGAGATCTTGGCAGACTGTCCTCCTTATTTGCATCTGTTATCCACTCGGGAGCATGGAGAGATGTTATTCTTGTTTACTACCCACTGACTAACCCTGTCAGGCTCAGAAAATATTCAGTAAACCGTGAGGTTTCTTATATGGAATTTTTTCCAGTTCCTATTAGAGCTTAGGAGTTCTTCCAGGGTAGTAATTATGATTTTGTTTTATTTTATTTTTTTGAAGATGCCTTCAGAAATCATCTTGACAGACTTTATCAGCTTTATTTCATCAAATTTTAGCTACAGGTTACATTAAATTATGTGTATGCCATCAAATTTTGTGCTTTTGCCTTAGACCAGGGGTAGGAAAAAGTGACCCACGGGCCATATCCAGCTGCATCTATGGGTTTATACACTGTCTAATACTGCTATCCCACTGCCGTGACAGAGCTGAGTAGTTGCAGTGGGCATTTTATTTAGCTCGGAGAGTCAAAAATCTTTACTATCTAACCCTTTTCAGAAAAAAAAAAAAATCTGGCAATCCTTGCCTTAGACTAAAATTGAATTACACGTAACATTGTTATCCATTACGGCCAAAATCACCAGCATTCCAAAGTACATGAGGGCAAAGGAGAGCTCTTATTCTTACTTGGATCTTTCATAACAATTTGCACATATTGAAAGTCAATAAGTATTTCTTATTTATTAACACACACACTTTAAAGCTAAGTTCTTTACTAAGTCATAGAAATGAACTTCCGGGGCACTGGCTTCATGGTCTTTGGGTGGGAAACCATGAATGATAATCAGCAGTGAATTGATATAACTAGTAAGGGAAAGTGGTGAAAGTAAGAATACAAAAAACAGAATATGCAATTATTTAAAACCTTTGATTCTTCTATGCTGAACAACTTTCAAGGTTTCTAAAATTTTGCTTAGTTTTTTTTTTAATGTCTGATTTTTTCTTATGCATTGAACAATAATCTACAAGTCAATGTCAGAAAATCATCTGGGATTTTAACTAATGATTACTTTTAAAATAATAGTTTCTCCTTTTGCAATTACACTTACTACCCAACATTTATAGATTTACCATATATTTGAAACTTGTACTTTCAGTTTATTTTTAAAATAATCTTAATTCAGTTTCCACTGGATACAATTAAAAGTGATTTTATTGTATGCTGGGGTGGGGAGGAATATACTTAATTTAAAAACGTTAAGGATAGTGGAGAAATAAAGTATGAAGTCAAGGAATATCACTTTGCCATAGAAATAAAATGTAATTGCCTGGGATAAAATGATAAAGGATAAGATTTTTTTTAAGTATATAATTTATTCATAGTAAGGGTGCTATTTTTAGAGCATATAATGAAGTATACTTGGCATGATATATGGAAATGAAATCCATCTCCCTTCCACTTATATCTATCTTCAATTTCACCATTTGTTGCTTTGGGTTCTCCTCAAGTTACATCTACAGACAGTCTTACCATCACTCACCCATTCATCATGTCTTAATATTAAGTTTTCTGCCTCTCATGGCTTCTGACCAATTCATCATTTTACTAAATGACCACTGCAATTTGTTTCACTATAATTACTATACCTAAGGTTGTAATACTCTGAGAAAAGTAATTTATTATATATATATATATATATATATACTAGAAGACACACAAGAAAGTATGAAAGATATTCAGTTTTGAAGATAGATGTGCTAATTGTGAAAGGTCTTATGTGGACTCTGTCTCATTTCTCCTGTGAAAGCAAGACTAATGAATGTAAGGACCCAAATAAATCATATATTCATGTATTGCCATATATATGTTAATTTCCTCCTGTCTATGAAAATTTAAAATTTACTTTGAAAAGATTGAAATAAATACATTTATAAAATAACACATGTTCCCATTGCTTTGAATATTTATTTGAGTGGTACCTATTTTATTCCTTGTTGCTGATATTTTTCTCTACCTGAATAAAAGTGATATGTCATTTTTAAAAATTTAACAAAGTAGAATTTTAATTAGCAAATGCATATAGAGTAGTTTAAAAAATTTCCTCTTCATTCTGTATGAAAAAACATCTAATCTTTTTGAATTGTTTATGTAGACAGATGTTTAATCATATCCTATTTTCTGGTTTTAATTTTAACTTTACAGTGTTAATAAAAACCCAAGCTTATTTTGCTGACTCAGATGATAAGGACTGCATTTTAGAAGACTCGGGTTCCATCCTTGGGTTGGGAAGATCTGCCGGAGAAGGGAATGGCTACCCACTCCAGTGTTCTTGCCTGGAGAATTCCATGAACAGAGGAGCCTGGTGGCCCACAGTCCATGGGAATGCAGAGTTGGACATGACTGAGTGAGTAACATTTTCACTTTCAAGCTTATTTTTATGGACTTCTTAATTCCTATTAAAGTAATTTGACAAAATCTTGTGAGTGTTACTCATAAACAAGGGCAATGGTAGTTTTTCTTCCAAGATCTTGAGATGATGAAACATTCCATTCTGCTGTAAAAAATAAAAATAAAGCAAACAAACAAACAAAACACAAGCCAGTAGCTTGTAAGACATATTAGGTTCATGCTGGAATTCAGTGGGGAAGAATGGTTGAACCACCTAAACTGATTGTATCTCTGTATATGGCACTGCTATACTCACCTCAAATTGAGAGCTGTACCATCCTTAATTTGGCCATTTCCTAATAATAGTAGAATCCGTCTGACTCCATGTGTCTGCTGTCTGAGACCCTCAGATAAAAGCCGCCGTTGCTCAGCCGGTTATTGGTGAGCCCGGGAAGTTTTGCTCTTCACTGTCTTTCTTTATCTGCAGCCTTGGGGAGGAGTTCTCTTCCGGCCTCTCTGCTGAGACCTCCTTATGAAGGAGAGAAGCAGAAACCTTGAAATGCTTTCCTCGGTCTGAGTCAGCACCTTGCACTCTTCAATTCTGTGCCCTTGCTTGGATCTCAGAGCCCATGAAACTGCCAGAGACTCTGTTCAGGGATTCCTCAAAGTTAATGACCCCCTTGTCTGCACTGACTCCCTGACCCAGGATTGGTGTGCTTTTGCGTGGGGCACATGGAACGTGGCAAGTCAGCACTTTCTCCAGTTTTGCACACTTGCTTTAATTGCAGTAAAGGCGTGACTCTTTCATTTTGGGCTTCCTGCTGGAACCAGCTACTCCCATATCGTACAGTCTCATTCTCTCTCTCCCAGCTCAGTTCAACTCCTGACACCATATTTGTGTTCTATTCTCTTCCACCTTGCTTCCTTTTTCTTCTCGATTCTTGCTGTAAATTTTAAATTCATTATATATGCACCATATATGTATCTGCTCATCCATCAGTGGACACTTGTTTCCATATCTGAACCTGAGGATATGATGCTAAGTGAAATAAGCCAGAAACTGAAAGACAAATCATGCATGATTATACTTACATGTGGAATCTTAAAAAAAAAAAATCTAGAGCAAGAAAGAGGAAAATAGAATAATGGTTGCTGGGGCAGCAAGATGGCGAACATTAATTTTGTGAGATGAATAAGTTCTGAAGACCAAACATACAGCCTGACAAGTATGGGTAATAACACTGCATTGTATATTTGAAGTTTGCTGAAAGAGATCTTTAGTGTATTGCCATCCACACAAAAATTTAAATATGTGAGGTGATGGATATGTTGACTAGCTTGATTGTAGTGTAATCATTTCACAATGTACATGAACATCAAAATATCATGTTGTACACCTTAAATCTATATAATTTTTACTTGTCAAGTATGTCTCAATAAAACTGGAAAAAATTTAAAAATATACACCACACGTGTTTCATGTAGCTCAACTGACTGGTGTCCCTTTCTTTTCCATGGCTCTGATACATGGAGGCTATCATTGCATGGAGGAAATTTCTTACCATAGCAAACAGATAAAACAGGAAAACAGAAACAGAAGATAGTTTGCTCACTCTATTTATAGACATGCGCATTATTTCTGGGTTGCAAAAACCTGACAAAATTTTTTCAGTGGGGGGAGTGGAGTGGTAGATGAGAGAAAAGACAAAAGGTGAATGGAAACTGATAGCTAACAAGAGCATAACTGATTAAAATTATCTGACTTCTGAAAGAGGGTAAAATTGATGTTATCTCAAGACAGGCAGGGATCTCTACATATGGTACTATGAGCATGAGCCATAAAATAACACTGATAATTGGATTTCTATTGATCTTTACAGCAGCATAGACGAGCCTTGAGAAGATTATGCTAAGTCCAGGAAGCAAGAAGCAAAAATGACTTTTGTATGATTCCATTCATAGGAAATTTCTAGGAGAGGCACAACAAACCAGATTCATGGTGGCCTGGGGTGGAGGCTGGGAGTGGGCATTAACTGCAAAACAGGCACAAGGATTTTTTTGCAGTTGAAGAAAGTGTTCTAATACTGAACTGAGAAGGTGATTGCTTGGTTATTGAAATGTTCTAAAAAACACTGGGTCCATTTTCAGTGGGTTAATATCAGTATGCAAATGAGCATTCAATAAAGTCCTGAAAAATCTTAGCTCAGACAGTGTAATCAGGAGAATTACTTGCTTCTGTCTTAATTACCTTTGGATCCTGAAAGCACTGTCATATGCGGCCATGCCGAGCACTGGGGTCATCATTGTGGGTGCGTGCTAAGTCACTTCAGTCATGTTTAAGTCTTTGCAACCCTGTGGTCTACAGCCCGCCAGGCTCCTCTGTCCATGCGATTCTCTAGGGAAGAATACTGGAGTGGTCACCCTGCCCTCCTCCAGGGGATCTTCCCAACCCAGGGATCGAACCTGCATCTCTTATGTCTCCTGCATTGGCAGGTGTGTTCTTCATCATGCGCTCCACCAGCCTGTGCTCAAATCACTTGCTTATTTATCCAGTGATTTATTTGAACACGAATATTACTTTTTGAACTTGTTCTTTGTGCCAGGTTCTCTTTTGGGTGCTGAAATGTGACAGTGGACCAAGGAGGCAGTCACTGGCCTTAAACAAATAACATCTGGTGGGAAAGATGGAAAAACGAAGTTCTTACTCTTCCCTGGTGGCTCAGATGGTAAAGAATCTGCCTGAAATGCAGGAGACCCAGGTTCAATCTCTGGGTCGGGAAGACCCCCTGGAGAAAGGAATGGCAGCCCACTCCAGTGTTTTTGCCTGGAGAATCCCATGGACAGAGGAGTCTGGCTGACCACAGTCCATGGGGTCACAAAGAGTTGAATATGACTGAGCACATACACACTGCTCCTACCCTCTAGATATTGGCTAGTGCTCTGCCCTCCTGTAGCACCTGCCTCGGCACTGTGCAGATAAATAAGAAAGTGGGAATCTGACTGTTCACGCTGAGTTGTCTTTGGCTGATAAGATGTCCCAAAGTCCAGTCAAGGCTACACCCTGGGCCACTGAACCCCATAGAATGAAACATGGACCTGGGCTTGCAGAAGGGGAGAATTACCACCAGATGTCAAGCCCAGGGTCATCTTAAGGAAGAATTCTGCTCTATGAAGACCATGGTCACCTTCCCAGGAGGTCTGAGGATTAGTGACTTCCAGGGTTCTATCTTCCCAAGGGCTTGCAGGCTTGGGAGCATGACTATCAACCCAGAGCTGAGTTACATGAATTTTTGATTATATTGACAACTGAACATTATATGAAAATGGTAGTTTACCACATAATTGAGTCAGAGGAAAGCAAGCTTCATCCTAACAGAGAGGTCCATGTCTCACTGGGATCAGGCACAAGGTCCCCACTGGAGGTGGGCTGGCAAAAAGAGATGTAATAAACAGACAGCAAATTCCGATGCTAGAGAACCAGCAGCCTCTGTCTCCCTGTTGGCCTCAGCTGTCAAGTGTGGTTGGGTTCAAGCTCTTGATTTTGGGGACTTGATAAAAAAGTGACTGGTGTCTGATATTTTGGATTTTCTCATTTCAGAGAAAGTTTACTGGCTGCTGTATGTTTCACTACCTTTGCTTTGGTGCTTTTTGCAATACTATATACTAACAGAAAGTATCTTCTTCTTCTTAATTTCACAAAAACACAGTCTGCCTTTGTACAGATTCAATTTGTGGGACCTCACTTATTGCCTGATGGCACAATTTGCTGTATTTCAAAGTTAGGTGCTTTGACTTGATCTCTGTGGTAGAAATACAGTCTCCTAATTCAGATGTTCTTAACAAGTTCATTAAGATTATAAAGTAAAGTAAATCATCCATTCATTTTAGTATCATAATTAGTGAGAAGGAGGAAACAGCATGTCCCTGAATTTCCATCTTGTAAATACTTCATAGCAAAAAGTTTTTGCACTCACATGATAATGAGGTGGACACCTTAAGGTAATGGTTACCTTCTGCCCAAAACATTAAACCGAGTCCTGATTATGCTTTTTGCTCATATTTACTAAGGACATATTTACTTCCCTGTGGCTCAGCTGGTAAAGAATCTGCCTGTAATGTGGGAGACCTGGGTTCGATCCCTGGGTTGGGAAGATCCCCTGGAGAAGGGAAAGGCTACCACTCCAGTATTCTGGCCTGGAGAATTCCATGGGCTGTACGGTCCATGGGGTCACAAAGAGTCAGACATGACTGAGCAACTTTCACTTCGCTTCACTTCACTAATGACACAGAACCATTTTCCCAACACTTAAATTTTTTTAGTGCTTTCAGAAAGTGAAGGTATGAATGAAAGCCTTTACTTACATATTTATGAAAGACATTAAAACACACATCCCCAAGGTCTAGTGTGCCACACAGCCAGTACGAAAGCTGCCAAATGTGCTGCCTTTGATAAGAGAATGTGCTCACAATGAGTTTGGGCATTCATCAAACACAGACAGTGAGCAGTGACTGGTTCTGAGCTTTTTCCGCATGTGCCATTTGCTTAGCTCTTAAAGGAACCTTATCAGGAGAGGCCGTTATCATCTCTGTCTCCTGGATGGAGAACCAGTCATGCTCAGAGAAGTGAAATAATGGTCCTGCAGGCACATGCTGAGGTCACATTGTGCAAGGGTGAAACCAGTGCATTGACCATTCTTATAAACCAAATTCACGTAGACATATAGGCTTCTGTCTGCTTTGTCTCTAAACCTCTTTGTAAATTTCAAATACATTACAGTTCTGTTGTGCAGAACCAGCCCGCAAGTCCACAGGTTGAATAGGGTTTGGATTTAGAATTTTGAACTGAACTGAAGACGTCTCTAACTTAATTTGTTAGAAACTATTACTCTTTTCATTATCTGTTCTGAGAACACTCCATCTAGGGGTCATTTCGTTGCTGGCAGTGCACCCACTCTTGTTTATTTGTGGTACCACCTCTGTCTTTGGACAGAATGACTCAAAGACCCTGCAGATTAGTGAATGCTATCGATTTTTTTTTAAAAAAAAGTGCCCATCTGTTTCTCAAAAAATTCCCACTTAAAGCAGATAGCCTAATTTAATTCATACTCAGTATGCTCCAAACTGCTGGTTTTCATTTTAATTATCTTCAGATATTTCTGACTATACTCTGTGCTGAAACAAACTTGGATGATTGTAAATGATTTTTTTTTTAAATCTGTGTGACAGATTGTTAAAGTCTGGGCATATGGAAAACTGTAAACAAAACTCAAACCATGTAAGTAAAGGCTCTAAGGCTTTCCTTAGCTGAAAGTAAATTTCCTTCAAATGACCCCCTGACTCATTATAAGCATATGTGTGGAACCAACCCTAACCAGAGAACATCTGATCATAGACAAATGGCAGATCATTCAAAGGTATAATGATATGCCTCACCATTGAGATTTCCTTAGTAAATATAGGAAACAGTAAAATTTTTAGGATTTTTAAGTTTAGGACTTCCCTTGTAATCACTTAGGGCTTCCCCGGTAGCCCAGAGGGTGAAGCATCTGCCTGCAATGTGGGAGACCTGGGTTCAATCCCTGGGTTGGGAAGATCCTCTGGAGAAGGAAATGGTAACTCACTCCAGTACTCTTGCCTGGAAAATCCCATTGACAAAGAATCCTGGTAGGCTACAGCCCATGGGGTTGCAAAGAGTCAGATATGACTGAGTGACTTCACTTTGTAATCACTTATGGAAAGGGTGAATCTAGTGTATTTAATGATTAAAAAGCCCTTCTTTTGCTGTAGTTTTGTTCTCCAGCTAGAGCATATAAGAATACCTTCAGCTCCAAATTCCATGGTTTGAAAATGACCAAAGTTTCCTAAATTCCCTCAGACTCTCAGGCACCTCCCATTCCAATGGCCGCACTGACCCAGAATTCTTGAATTTGGCCATCTTTGGACTTCCATATGTTGACTCAGACTTAAAACGTAGGACTGTTAGGAACTGAGCAAAAAGCTGTTCAAATAGAGAGTGTTAATATAAAAACACACTTTAATGAAGATTTTGTAGGTCGCTTATAGGAAAGATGTATGCCAGACATCCCATGGAAAACCCCAGTCCCATCTTAGACATTTCCACTCTGCAGGGTACCATTTCGGTCATCTCCCACCAAGCACCCTCTCGATCCCCTTTTTCAGCAAAGCCCTGCCCAATAGATGACTCTTCCATATGCCCTCTGAGCTTCCCTGCCACAATCTTAAATTGTTTCTCCATCTTTTATCCTTCAATTCACTAATTTCCCTACATAAACTCATCAGTGTCTTAAACAGAAAAACAATTTCCTTTTAAATATGCCCAACTTGATTCAAGGGTAATTGAAATAATAGGCTTTTGTTCACTTTGTCTGATTGCTCTCAGATGTCTAATCAACAAGATGACACAATAACTTATACCATGCATCCAATTGCAGAGCTTTAGAAAGGAGAGAGACAGGTCCACAATTTCAGTTGAAGACGTCAACATCCAGCTCCCAATAATTTATAGAAAAGTTAGACAGAAAATTAGTGAGGACTGAGAAGACTTAAACAAAGCAAAACTGTCAACAAATTTGATCTGATTGACATTTCTAGAACACTCCACACAAAGTCAGAATACATAATCTAAGTGAACAGAGAACATTTTCCAGTACAGTCTTCCCTTGGTATCAGTGAATGCTCAATTCCCTTTTATAAAATACTGTAGTGTTTGCGTAAAGTCTACACATCTCCTTCTATATATTTTAAATAATTGCTAGATAATTTGTAATAATAGATGCAATTATTTGTAAATATGGATGCAGTATGAATAGTTGTAAATACAGTGTAAATGCCATGTAAATAGTTATAAATGTATGGCAAATACTGGACAATTCAAAATTTCTGGAAAATTTTTTTTCTGAATATTTTCTATCTGAAGTTGGTTCAGTCAGCAGATGCAGAACCTGCAGATATGGAAGCAAACTTACTGTATAGATCATGTTGTCAGACATTTCATCAAGCATCAATATATTTCTAAGAATTCAATGATTTAAAACATGTTTTATGACC
>SJYF01000373.1:6398622-6412620 GCA_006410515.1 Procapra przewalskii | reverse complement strand
GCCCCCTCCCACCTCCCACCCCATATCATCTCCCTGGATCATCCCGTGCACCAGCCCCAAGCATCCTGTATCCTGTATTGAACATAGACTGGCGCTTCATTTCTTACCTGATAGTATGCATGTTTCAATGCCATTCTCCCAAATCATCCCACCCTCTCCCTCTCCCTCAGAGTCCAAAAGTCCGTTCTATACCTCTGTGTCTCTTCTGTTATCTCACATAGAGGGTCATCATTACTATCTTTCTAAATTCCATATATATATGTATCAGTATACTGTATTGGTGTTTTTCTTTCTGGCTTACTTCACTCTGTATAATCGGCTCCAGTTTCATCCATCTCATTAGAACTGAGTCAAATTTATTTTTTTTAAGGGCTGAGTAATACTCCATTGTGTATATGTACCACAGCTTGCTTATTTGTTGTTTTTCTCTTGCTGCTTTTAATATTTGTTCTTTGTGTTTGATCCTTGTTAATTTGATTAATATGTGTCTTGGGGCATTTCACCTTGGGTTTATCCTGTTTGGGACTCACTGGGTTTCTTGGACTTGGGTGATAATTTCCTTCCCCATTTTAGGAAAGTTTTCAACTATTATCTCCTCAAGGATTTTCTCATGGTCTTCCTTTTAGTCTTCTTCTGCTGGGACTCCTGTAATTCGAATGTTGGAGCCTTTCATATTGTCCTAGAGGTCTCTGAGATTGTCCTCATTTCTTTTAATTCACTTTTCTTTTTTCCTCTCTGATTCATTTATTTCTACCATTCTATCTTCTACCTCACTAATTCTGTTTTCTGCCTCCTATCCTATTCTACTATGTGTTCTCTCCAGAGTGGTTTTGATATCATTTATTGGATTATTCATTACATATTGACTCTTTTATATTTCTTCTAGGTCCTTTTTAAACCTTTCTTGCATCTTCTCAGTCCTTGTCTCCAGGCTATTTATCTGTGATTTCATTTTGCTTTCAAGATTTTGGATCACTTTCAGTATCATTATTCAGAATTATTTATCAGGTAGATTCCCTATCTCTTCCTCTTTGGTTTGGTGGGCATTTATCCTGTTCCTTTACCTGCTGGGTATTCCTCTGTCTCTTCATCTTGTTTATATTGCTGTGTTTAGGGTGGCCTTTCTGTATTCTGGCAGTTTGTGGAATTCTCTTTATTGTAGAGTTTCCTTGCTGTGGGTGGGGTGGTATGAGTGGTTTACCAAGGTTTCCTGGTTAGGGAAGCTTGTGTCCCTGTTTTGGTGGGTGGAGCTGGACTTCTTCTCTTTGGACTGCAATGAAGTGTTCAGTAATGTGTTATGACATGTCAATGGGTTTGGAGTGACTTTGGACAGCCTGCATATTGAAGCTCAGGGGTGTGTCCCTGTGTTGCTGGAGAATTTGTGTGGCATGTCTTGCTCTGGAACTTGTTGGCTCTTGGGTGGTGCTTGGTTTCAGGGTAGGTATGGAGGCGTTTGATGAGCTCCTGTCAATTAATGTTCCCTGGAGTCAGGAGTTCTCTGGTGTTCTCAGGATTTGGACTTAAGCCTCATGTCTCTGATTTTCAGTCTTATTTTTACAGTAGCTTCAAGACTTCTCCATCTATACAGCACCATTGATAATACATCTAGGTTAAAGATGAAAAGTTTCTCCACAGTGAGGGACACCCAGAGAGGTTCACAGACTTACATGGAGAAGAGAAGAGGGAGGATGGAGATAGAGGTGACCAGGATGAGATGAGGTGAAATCAAAAGAGGAGAGAGCAAGCTAGCCAGTAATCACTTCCTTATATGCACTCCACAGTCTGGGCCACTCAGAGATGTTCACAAAGTTATATAGAGAAGAGAAGAGGGAAGAAGGAGACAGAGGTGGCCAAGAGGATAAAGGGGGTAATCAAAGGGAGAGAGACAGATCCAGCCAGTAATCAGTTCCCTAAGTGTTCTCCACCATCTGGAACACACAAAGAGATTCACAGAGTTGAGTAGAGAAAAGAAGGGGGAGGGAGGAGATAGAAGCGACCTGGTGGAGAAAAAAGGGGAGAGAGCAGTCAAGCCAGTAATCTCGCTCCCAAGTAAAAATGGGTACTGAAGATTGGGTTCTTAAAGGTACAAAATTTATACTAAATACCAAAAAGTGAAGATTAAAAATCTCAAGTAGAGGTTGGATTTTCAAATATACAATATCAAAGAAAAAGAGAGAGAAAAAAACCAAATTTACAAAAATTATAATATATATATATGTGAACTTTGCTTTGAAAAATAGGGTCTCTCTTTTTCTTTTTTGCAAAGTAATAGTAAGCTATAAAAATGAAAATTAAAGGAGTAATAAAGGACTTAAAAATTAAAGAATGATAGTAAAAATAGTAAAAATATATCTAGGTCTTTCTCTGGTGTTGTGGGCAGTGTGGGGTCAGTTCATTTTCAGATAGTCCCTTGATCTGGTTTATACTTCTCAAGATCTATAGGACCCTTCCTATGTAGTTGGTACTATCTACAGGGTTTTAATCTATTACACCTGTCACTTCCAGGGAGGGTCCCTCTGTTTCAGCTTCTTTTGTTTGCTGGTCTCTTCAGTGTCTATTTTCTACCCTGGCACAAGGCGGTGGTGGTGGACAGTGTTTTAGGGTCGCTTGTTCAGTCGTGCTGTGGGGAGGGAGGGACACTGCAAACAAATAACACTGGCGTGTGCTTGCAGTGTCCCAGACACACTGGGTTTGCCCCTGCTCATGGCATGTGTGCTTTTGCTGTCTACACTGCTTAGGCTCTAGGTTGCTCTGCTGGGAACTGTCTGAGGCCTGCCCTGGGTTGTATGCAATTCCCAGGTCTAAGCCACTCAGGTTCAGGCACTCAGGTAGTCTTCAGAGGCACAGACTTGGTTTGGCCTGCGTTTTGTGCCCTTCCCAGATCAGAGCAGCTCAGGTGACCAGGTGTTTGGCGAGTGTGGTCGCTGCTACTTATCACCTCCCCTGACCCTGCCGCTCAATTTTCTGGGTGTACAACCAGTGCTCCTTCTCAGGCGGAAGTTGCCTTTGGCATTTTTTTTTCCTAATACCATATATATAAGCTTTTCCTAATATGAATATTTTTATTGTTTCATATTAGGAAACATTATGAGAATTTTTCTCCATCCTGAGTTGTTTTCTCCTAATTGGTCTATTTTCTCCTGTCCCCTTTGATGTCTATTTCTCTTTCTTCTATGTTTGAACATTCCAGTTGTTCATGCTAGTCAGATCTGGGTAGGCATCCTATTCATCTTGAGGTAATATGCTAACTATATGATCTCTTCCCATCCTAATGGGTAGCAGTTTATCACCGTGAAAGAACTTCAGTATGCTTGTACACAGCCTGTGGGAACGATTTGGGTGCTGGAGAGGAGAGAACCCCACTGTGGTGATCTCCTCTGTACTTAGATCACTTGGCTGTGGTCTTCTCTGAGGACGTTAGATATCATAGATCAAGGTTGTCACCATCTATTGTGTTGTGTGTTTGTATGTGTGTGTGTTCCCATTGGGTGAAAGTGTTAGTCTCTCAGTCGTGTCTGACTCTTTGAGACCCCATGGATTGTAGCTCACCAGGCCCCTCTATTCTTGGAATTCTTCAGGCAAGACTACTAGAGTGGGTTGCCATTTCCCTTCTCCAGGGGGTCTTCTCTACCTTGGTATCGAACCTGGGTCTCCTGTAGTTCAGGCAGATTCTTTACCATCTGAGCCACCAGAGAAGACTGATGGCTAATTCCCTAATTTAAAACTCTTCTCAATTCTCCATGGAGCTGAAGAGTCTCATCTCAGAGAGAGGAGAGCAGACTCCTCATTTCCTTCCCTAACTTCACTCATTTTTCCCCAGTCAAAAGAGGAAGAAGTAAACATGAACCTTCGTTTTGATTATTTCCAAGTTCTTAGTATTAGTGAGCACTGCTGGGATTTTACCCCCTTGAAGTCCAGCCGTGTGACAAGATAGAGCTGAGGGTTGTTGTATTATCTGTTCCACCAGAGAATGTCTTTATTTTCCTAGGCCATGCTTAAAAAAAGAATGACATGAGGCTATGTCCCTTCCCTGGTTCAGCTGTTGTAGGTGATATTTTTTTCTCATTAACCTTATCTCAATTTAGAGACATCCTTCTTAAATAGCTCAACATAGAGAAGGAAGCATAAAGCCTGTCTTTAGGATTAATAATATATCCTGAAATAAGGTCAGGCTCAGTAAGAGCAAACGAGTCTGTAGAGATAGATTTATACCTATTAGAATCCTTTTTTTACACAATCATATGAAAGCTCTATTCAATAGCTTTCATACTTCAATATTCTTTAAGATGAAAATTGGCTTTTCAGTAGCTAAAGGTGAAGTCTTATGCCTCAGTCTCATCTAGGCTCTATAAACCTTGAGTGTATTGCCATGATGATATATGTTATTAACTGGCAGCTGAAGAGAACAGAAAACTTGGGCCAAAATGAGCAGCTCTACAGGAACTTTGCTGAAATTCAGTTGTTAGCAGGGATCCTTTTGTACCTTCCTTGCAATCATGCACAGATGAAAACAGAGTTGCAAAGTGAAGTAGAAACTGCACAGAGGATCCACACCATATATGTTGTAATATGCAAGGCATAAATTATGAACCAAAAGGCACAGACTTATACTCATGGATCTACCTATTGGTATTATTTATGAGTTGTTATTAGCAACAATGACAGGTGTTATATTTGGAGCAATGATAAGAATAAACACACCTCACACTTTGGCTGTTAGGTTGATTTCCTGAAGAGGATGGGACTACACTGCACCTTGGCCATAACCCAGGCACAGTCACCACCGAAATGGAAGGAAGACACTGAAGTCTATGCCACAAGGGACAGAATCATTACATATAAAGAAAATCTATGCTCAGGACAATGTTACTAAAATGTTAGACATTTTAGGATTCACTGAGGGGTTTCCAGCTTCTTGGCTGTTAAGCTCAGGGGTGGTGGGTATAAACCATTGCTCTCAACATTTCCAGTTACTCATGAGAAAATAAATGTACATAATACTTTATCAATGGGTTTTATGGTTTTGGTTCTTCCATTTATATCATATTTATGATTTCAAAATCCAGTAGTTGGGGCATTTCCAACATCTAATATTGAGGATAATAAATCATCAGAACAGTCCTCCCCCTACCCCAATTCCACTAATCTAGGTCATCATAGAGCTCCCTGTGCTATATAGCAACTTCTCAGTAGCTCTCTATTTTACACATGGTGTGCATATATCTGTCAACCCTAATCTCCCACCTGTGTATACATGTCCCCTTCCCCACCTGTGTATACATGTCCATTCTCTACTTCTGTGTCTCTATTCCTGCCCTAGAAATAGTTTCATTAGTACTGTTTTTCTAGATTCCCCATATATGCATTAATGTATGAGGTCTGCTTTTCCCTTCTGACTCACTTCACCCTGTATGACCACTCTAGGAGGTCCAAGGGGGGGGGATAAATGTATACATACAGCAGATTCATTTCATTGCATAGCAGAAGCTAACACGATACTGTAAAGTGATTATACTCCAATTAAACAAAAGAACATAGTGTATCACAACATGAATGAAAGTTTTTTATTTGTTCATTCACTCATCTTAGTTCATTACACTTAATACAGTAGCAAAGTTCCATGTAGAATATGGGCTCTGGACATGGACAGACTATGGCAGCATATCCCCCATCATCCTTGTCTACTACAGCTCCTCTGGAATTCAGACTATTAATAGCATCTACTGTTGGAGCAGTAAGTGATTTGGGGTAACACTCTGAACCATATCTGTTTCATAACAAGTTTCAAATATATCAGTTCTGTTTTCCCCTGTGTCAAGATTCTTTATAGAAAATAGTAACCTGTTAATATATATCAACAAACAAGAGTCAGTCTTTGTCTTCATGAAATTTAGTTCTAGTGGATAAAGGAGATGCCAGATAACTTCAAAAAATAAACAAGATAGTTACATGGCTCAGTGGCTAAGTAGTGTTCGCCTCTTTGCAACCCCATGGACTACAGCCACAGCTGCAGACTCCTCTGTCCTATGGAATTTCCAATCCAAGAATACTGGAGTGAGTAGCCATTCCCTTCTCCAGAGGAACCTTTCTGACCTAGGGACTGAACCCAGGTCTCCTGCATAGCAGGCAGATTTTTACCTACTGAGCCACTAGGGAAGCCCCATTACAATAAAAAAAAAAGGAAAAAAAGTATGTCCAGGCAATGTGATAGCAACCTAGACTTGGAGAAGAGGCTGTAAGGTTTCTGCTAAGATTGGGTTATTTGGGAAGACGTCTCTTTTTAAAAAAAAAAAAACATTTTTTCTTATTTTATTTTATTTATTATTACATTTTCTTTAAAAAATTTGTTTATTTATCTTTGGTAGTTGCTGCACAGGCTTTTCTCTAGTTGCAGGGAGTAGGGGCTACTCCTCTTTGCAGTGTGCGGGTTTCTCCTGGCTGTGGATTCTCTTGTTGCAAAGCACGGGCTTTAGGGGCTGCAGGCTTCAGTAGCTGCAGCTCCTGGGCTCCAGAGCACGGGCTCAGTAGTTGCGGTGCTTGGGCTTTGTTTCTCCATGGCATGTGGGATCTTCCCACACCAGGGATCAAACCTCCGGCTCCTGCATTGGCAGGTGATTCTTTACCATTAAGCCACCAGAGAAGCTCTGGGAAGACTTCTCTTAAAGGAAGAATTTGGCCTGAGAACCGAATGGCATGCCAATATCAGCCCATAGCTCTCAGGGAAGAGAATTCCAGGTGGAAGGAACCAGAGCTGGAAATGCCGTGCACATGGTGCATGACAGTATGAACCTGGGACATGACATCAAAACTTAGTGCATGAAAATCATAATGTCAGATGGTATTCAGTTGATATGGGTCCATCATTGCCCGAGGAAGGGGTTTGCAGTTCATCCTAAGTAAGATCAGGAACCCTGGGAGGCTTTTAAACTGGAGAATTATGTGATTTGATGAACAATTTTGCAATACCATTTTGGCTACAACAAGACGGCAGGGCAGGCAAGATGGGAACTAAGCACCATTCTCTGTCAGGGGTCTGCGTTCAAGATAACAGACTAGATGGGGAGCAGTGAGAATGCAGAAAGCTGGGTAGTTCAGGACCTACTCAACAGTACATATGGAGGGATTAGATGTGGGCGGGTCAGGAAAGAAGACTAGAGCTTGGGATTGCAGTAACTCTGACTGCTATTGCCTTTTAAGATGGAGAAGGGATAGAACTAAGTTGGGAGACTGTGTCAAGTGTTGCATATGGGATGTGTTAGATGTGATACACGAATCTGACATCCTAGGAAAGATATCAGGTGTGCAGTGGTTTGTAAATGACATGTCTCCAGAGAGAGGCAAAACCACAGATACAGATTTGTGAGTCAGCAATTCATGAGGGATTTAAACCACTCACTGAGAAAGCATGGAGACAAAGAGAAGAGAGAGGTGTAGCCTCAGGCAGGCTTGAAGATGGAAAAAAAAAAAAACAGCAAGTGACATTGGAGAGAATAGATTAGGAAGTAGGGAAAAAGTTATTTCGAATAATATCTTCTATGACAAAAGTGAATAAGAGGGGAACAGGAAAGTAGCGATAAGGCATGACGACAAGGATGTTATACGCGATGCTGGCAAGAACCGTCCTGGATTGAAGAAAGCAAGTGCATCTGGTAATCCTTTAAGTCAAAATGCTATTTTATCATAAGTGAATCACACTAAATACATCATGTCTAAAGTTCTTCATTTTATTTAAATTTTATCTTCAAACTATTAGTTGCAACAAATGTCACAAATATTAATAGGTTTGCCCTCATCTAAATGGGACAGAATCCTGAATGTGTGCTAGCCTTCAAGTAGGATTATTTCCACCATTTCACATCCAAAAACATGACCTTATTTTTTGTTTAGAGTGCAACTGTAAATTCTCATAACTTCAACTTTCCTGGTTTAGGGGAGTTTCATTTTTTCCTCACCTTCATTATGACTCCTTTCCACACATTAATGCACTTAATTAATTTTACACTGTTAGATTTTAGCAAGATTACTGGAGTGGGTAGCCATTCTCTTCTCCAGGGAATCTTTCCAACCCAGGGATTGAACTCAGGTCTCTTGCTTTGCAGGCAAATTCTTTACCATCTGAGCTACCAGGGAAACCCTAAATTAGGTCATAATGGTAGAGTTCTAATTCATTAGGAGTTGTGGTCTTCTAAAGAAAGGAAGAGAGAGAGATCTCATGCACATGGAGGCAAAGCCATGAGAGCAGATAGCACGGCAGTCAATCTACAAGCCAGGAAGAGAGCGCTCAGCAGTCGTTATCTGGCCATGTCGGCCACCCAGACTTCCAGCCTCCAGAACTGGGAGCAGACTTCTGTTGTTGAAGCCACTCAGTCTATGGTGTTTTGTTATGGACACCAAACAGACTAAGATACTGTGCATGTCCTGGTGGCTGATTTGGTAAAGAGTCTGCCTGCAGTGCTGAAAACCCCAGCTCAGTCTGTGGGCTGGGAAGATCCCCTGGAGAAGGGAATGGTAAGCCACTACAGTATTCTTGCCTGGAAAATTCTATGGACAGAGGAGCCTGGAAAGCTACAGCCCGTGGGGTCACAGAGTCAGACACAGCTGAGTGACTGACACACACACGCACGAACACACAGTGTTTTTGACGTACATGTTTTCTACAAATATGTAATTCCATATGGGCTTCCCAAGTGGCTCAGGGGTAAAGAAACTGCTTGCCGTTGCAGGAGATGCAGGTTTGATTCCCTGGGTCAGGGAGATCCCTCAGAGGAGGAAATGGCAGCCCACACCAGTGCTCTTGCTGGAAAATCCCATGGACAGAGGAGCCTGGCAGACTACAGTTCATGGCGTCACAAAGAGTCAGTCATGACTGAGTGACTGTGTAGGCATGGGTAATTCTGTAATTCA
Source organism: Procapra przewalskii (assembly GCA_006410515.1). Lineage (NCBI taxonomy): Eukaryota > Metazoa > Chordata > Mammalia > Artiodactyla > Bovidae > Procapra > Procapra przewalskii. The sequence continues at coordinate 6,403,716 of SJYF01000373.1, read as the reverse complement.
ATATATAAAAATTACATTTCTTCATTCCCAATGTACTTTTCAGGTAAATCTATAATGATATGTAGACATGTACTGTAGTATATCAAGGTATTTCTATACTGTGTTTTTTGGTCCATTTTATTGATACACTTTTCCATGAGAAGAGTTGACTCATTGGAAAAGACTTTGATGCTGGGAGGGATTGGGGGCAGGAGGAGAAGGGGACGACAGAGGATGAGATGGCTGGATGGCATCACTGACTTGATGGACGTGAGTCTGAGTGAACTCAGGGAGTTGGTGATGACAGGGAGGCCTGGAGTGCTGATTCATGCGGTCGCAGTCGGACACGACTGAGTGACTGAACTGAACTGAACTGAACACTTTTTCATTTTTTAATATTACAATGATGAAATTAGCATTCTTTAGATGTCTTTGAAATTGCACGTGTGTTCCATGGGACACTTGACCAGATATCTAGGTTTGACTAGGACAATCATGGTTTATGACTGCTTTAGATCAGATATTTTTATCATCTCCTTTCATTTCACTTTTCATGATAAATTATTCACTCAGAGCTTCCTTTGATTATATACCTTGGTAGTGGAACCACTGTATTTTGAGTAAAATATATACCCTGGTTTATTAAATGCTTGAAGCTTTCTTCAAATTTGCTTCATTAGTTCAGGCTCTCACTAAAATTTTGTTTGCATATTGCAAAGTAACCAATGAGTTTGTTGACAATGCATTTTGTATCTAACTTTCTAAATTTCATCAGTAGGAGACATAACATGGTCTTTCCATTTTAAATATACTCTCCTCTTATTAGTGAACATATGGAGAAATGCTAAAAAATATTGGATATCCAAATTTTTTAAACTATGAATTGCCTTTTCAGATTCATTGATTACAGGATTATGTTCTTTTACTCATGTTGATTTTAGGACTTTCTACAATATTTTAGATAATAGTCATTGGTCAATTTATATAGGAAACAAATACAAGCTTCTGGTTAATCACTTGCCTCTCTTTTCATTTTTTCAGCTAAGTGTAGATGAATCTATAAAGATTTCCACTTGAGATACTTTTACTCAATATCATTAAAAAGAAAAATAAGCAGAATAAGAATTAGGAAGAAGTCAAATATTGTTATCTGCAGGGTATATTTAAATGTGGTATATAAAAAAATCAGAAGAATCAACAGAAAGACTGATAAAATGTGACTACAAAGTAGTTATACAGATCAAAACATAAACCTAAGGCAATGAAGTAAATGTAATTAGAAAATTCAATAAGATACTGNNNTAAGATACTGCTTGCATAGACTATCACATAGGTGGGGATTACCCTACGTATATTGGGTCTTTAGAGAGTAATTTATTTAGTGAAATAAAATATTAGATAAAAGGTTTATGGACAGACATTGTTAAGATATCCATCCTTCTCAAGTAAAACAAAAAAATTAATGTGACTGATAGACACCAAAACAATTTTAAGGAAATTGGACAGTTTGCAAATGTATGACAGCATATGTCTTTCCAGATTTCTGAGCTTATTCTGAAAGAAAAAAAAGACAGGGTTTATTCTACTAGATAGAAGATAATATTTCAAAATCAAAGACTGGCATTTAGAAAGATACAGATAAATGGGCTAATAAGGAAGAACAGAGGAAGTGCAGACGGCAAACCACAGCAGTTAGAGCGTTAGACACCAAAGGCCGTGATAAGCGGGTTGAAAACCTTGCTCACCACATGAAGAAACGAAAACTGGATCAAAGCTTCAACCTAAAATTGTTGAAATATATTGTAAGAACATAAGAGGCAAAACTCTTTGTGAAGAAATTTAGGATAATATTTAGGAAAATCTCCATCTTAAAGTCATAAACAAGTTTTAAGTTACAGAACAGAAATTGGCTGATAATGATATACATCTTATCACTCCACAGAGAATGAGACTTCAGAGATATCTCCTTTGCCACCAAATTAAGTTAAAATTTTTAGCCTGGTTCTCCTGAATGAACTGTCATCAAAACAAGTCATTAAAGGGATTTGTCTTGTGGTCCAGTGGTTAAGAATCTGCCTTCCAATGAAGGAGACCTGGGTTTGATCCCTGATCTGTGGTTGGGAGACTAAGATCCCACATGCTGCAAAGCAAATAAACCCAAGGAAAGAAGCCCATGCAGCACAACTAGAGAAAACTGCTGCACCACAATGAAGACCCAGAGCAGCCAGAAATAAAACCGAATCACAAACAGACAAAGCCATCAAGGACACTCTTCCTTCCTTAGCCATGTTTAGGAATGGTGTGTTCTTCCAACACTTACCACGTATCCTTGACTTTGTCAAACACTGTGTCCAGCTAGGACAGTGCTTCTCACCCATGACTGTGTCTCTGAGGTGATATTTGACAATTTGAAGACCTGTTTATGGCAGAAAGTGAAGAGGAACTAAAGAGCCTCTTGATGAAAATGAAAGAGGAAAATGAAAAAGCCGGCTTAAAGCTCAACATTCAAAAAACGAAGATCACGGCATCTGGTCCCATCACTTTATGGCAAATAGATGGAGAAACACTGGAAACAGTGACCAACTTTATTTTCTCGGGTTCCCAAATCACTGCAGATGGTGATAGTAGCCATGAAATTAAAAGACACTTGTTCCTTGGAAGAAAAGCTATGACCGATCTAGACAGCATATTAAAAAGCAGAGACATTACTTTACTGACAAAATCTGTCTAGTCAAAAATATGTTTTTTTTTTTTCCCAGTAGTCATGTACGTATGTAAAAGTTAGACCATAAAGAAAGCTGAGAGCTGAAGAATTGATGCTTTTGAACTGTGGTATTGAAGACTCTTGAAAGTCCCTTGGACTGCAAGGAGATCCAACTTGTCCATCCTAAAGGAGATCAGTCCTGAATATTCATTGGAAGAACTGATGCTGAAGCTCCAATACTTTGGCCACCTGATGCAAAGAACTGATTCATTGGAAAAGACCCTGCTGTTGGGAAAGACTGCAGGTAGGAGGAGAAGGGGACAGCAGAGGATGAGATGATTGGATGGCATCACTGACTCGATGGTCACGAGTTTGAGCAAGCTCTGGGAGTTGGTGATGGACAGGGAAGTCTGGCATGCTGCCATCCATGGGGTTGCATAGAGCTGGACAGGACTGAATGACTGAACTGAATTGAACTGAATACCTGTTTGGTTGTCACAACTGGGGGAGGGATTTCTACTGCCATCTAGTGGGTGGAGGTCAGTAATGCTGCTAAATGTTCTACAGTGTACATGGCACTCTCCACTGCAACAGAGAGTCATCCAGATCAAAATCTCAATAGTGTTCAGTTTGGGAAACCTGCTATTGGACTAAAGGGGCTTCCCAAGTGCTCAGTGGTAAAGAATCCGTCTGCCAATGCAGGAGATGGAGGTTTGATCCCTGGATGAGGAAGATCCCCTGGAGAAGGAAATGGCAACCCACTCCACTGTTCTTGCCTGGGATATCTCATGGACAGAGGAGCCTGGTGAGCTAGTCCATCAGGTTGCAAAGAGTCGACATGACAAAGCAAATGAGCACCCAGGCACGTACTAAACTAAGACCTTTAGAGGGGCACAGATTGTGACCTCCAAATTTTTAGATAGAGCAGTGAGCACAAAAGCAAAAAGCAAAATTGAAATCCAAACTATTTATTGAATATATTACTAACCTAATTGATTTACTACCGCCAATGAATGTACTAATTTCTCCCTGATCTTTTAACTTCCCTCACAAGGCCTATTATTGTAATCACTTATACAAATTTTAACCTCAGATAGATTGCACTGAAGTATATTTTCCCTTCTCAGCTACCAAGTTCTTGAAAGACTATCATACTATCGACTATCTATTATACTGTTATTCTAAAATAAGACAAAGGAAATTCTGCATTAAAGGTAGTTTAAGGATGAAACTTTGAAATATTCCTACAACCAAATAAAAATAATATATCATGCATCCTTAAAAGAACACCCTACAAAATAATTGAAATCAAGACACATTGCTAAAGGAAGCTAGTCTGTGAATTCACATCCCCTAAATGTGTCACTCACTCAGTCATATCTGACTCTTTGTAACCCCATGGACTGTAGCCCACCAGGCTCTTCTGTCCATGGAATTCTCCTGGCAAGAATACTGGAGTGGATAGCCAGGACCCACAAAGACTCCACAATAATTTTTTAAATCAAAATTTCAGAACTGTACCCACTTCCAATAAAGAAATATAGAAGTAGATATTAAAAGTCAATTTGCTTCCAGAATCACCAGGGATTTTTAAAAACAAAAGTATTTTCCTAGAAGCTTTGTTCTTGCTGTGTAGCAAGAGGTGATACATCTTCACTGGTTTAAAAGATGGCTTGATTATGCAATCATTAGTTTTACTGGAATAATAAGTGCTCCAAGGATGCTGGTAATCATCAGCTCTTGTCAGTTTCAATGCACTGCGTCTTTCCAGCAGTAACTGATTTAGAGACCAGCATATTTTTACACTCTCATGAGCCTCTGAGCACCTCATTTTACCATTATGAGCACCAGTCTCCTGTCTATGAAAGAAAGGTAACAGATCATGAGTCATTTTTATCTGTGGGGATGGGCTTCAAACAATCCATGCATCTGACGGATGTGTGCTCAGTTGCTCAGTCATGTGCACCTCTTTATGATGCTATGGACTGTAGCCTACCAAGTTCCTCTGTCCATGCGATTCTCCAGGCAAGAATACTGGGGCAGGGAGGAGGAGGGGGCACTTCCTACTCCAGTGGATCTTCCTGACTCAGGGATGGACCCCTCATCTCTTACATCTCTTTATGGATTCTTTACCACTAGCGCCACCTGGGAAGCCCATCTATGCAACTGAGCTCAATTGTCCCTGACTCTTGGTGACACCTATGCACTTAATTCCCTTTAAATACTGATTTCCTGTAGAAGTTCGAACTTACTTCATTTTCAAGAAACATACTTTGAAGATACTATTAGAGTTTCCAAGAAACTTTTTCCAGACATTTAACTGTGATGATCTGTAGGGCCAGGTTGATGGATGGGAAGGTCATTCTAGCAAATTTGGTTTATGGGGATTTTACTCAGCATATTATGATAAA